>CATKWD010000141.1:0-63510 GCA_949825005.1 Gasteruption jaculator
GAAATCCTAAAGAAGACGAAGCCCCAGCTAAAAAACTGCAGAAGAAGCTCAAGGATATCACAGAAAAAACATCGCAATCAACTGCAAAAAGGAAACGTGAAGAATTGACGTCGTCGCAAGAAAGCGAATCGCACAAGAAGCAATTCACTCAAGAGCCACAACCTGGACCCAGCTCCAGGCCCGATTATCCTCCGCTTCCTTCATCTACTTCAATAGAAGAAGAAAAACAAGAAGAAATTCCTCCACCGGAAGAGGAAGATGAAGAATTAATTCCACCGCCAGAATCACCTGAAGAAGAACACGACCCCTCATCGCATTCCAGCGTCCATACAGACAGCGAGATTAGTCTACGAGAACTGTCAGAGGAAGAAGATGTAGTTGATCCAATTACTATACCAGCAAGAATAGACGAGATACCTTGTCGGATCTTAACATCGCGTGATATATTACCAACCTATAGAGCAAACCTGCTCTTCATGGTATCCACTTCAGGCAATCCAATTGACGAGAGCGCCAAGACCATGGCATCGGCAAAAATATTGCCCCAACTACCCGCAGAACCAACAGTAGGAACGGTTTTTGTAAAGAAACAGAAACAACGATACCTATTTGGATTGATAATCTGCGAGGATCAAGAACAAATCACGTATGACAATCTGCGACAAGCATTAATTTCGCTTAAAGTGGAACTTTTGACAATCCCAGTCGAATTTGTTTACATCGAAAAATCCAGTAACCTCCCAGGTATATCCTGGAGTAATTTTGTTCAAATTCTTAAAAATACTGTAACAAACCTGGATACCACACTAATAATCTCGCTGAAAGAAATAACTCGCCCACCAGAAGACCAAAGAGAAAACATCATCGAAGAAGCTCATCGGTCAGCCATCGGTGGACATCAAGGCATCAATAAGACCTACAAGAGGATTCGGCAAAATTATAACTGGCCTAATTTAAAGGAGAACGTCCAAACGTACATTAGGCAATGCCTACAGTGTCAGTTAAAGAAACTTGTAAGAGTAAAAACGAAGCAGCCAATGATACTGACGGACACGCCCGGGAAAGCTTTTGAAAAGGTCGCCATCGATTTTAAAGGGCCACTGCCTATCACCAAAGATGGGAACGAGTTCGTACTCACTATACAGGACCTATTAACCAAATTTCTTATAGCTGTTCCACTCCAAAGAGCGGAATCTACACAAACAGCTCAAGCGTTAATCAAGAGACTCATTTCTACATTCGGCGCACCGAAAGCTATCCTAACAGACCAAGGATCTGTATTTATGGGCAACATCTTCAAGCAGTTCGCAAAAATGTTCGGAATAAAGCAATATCGGACATCGGCATATCACCCGCAATCCAACGGATCATTGGAACGGGCACATCATGTACTTCAGGAGTACATTAAACAATTTGCTACGGAAGTCAAGGAATGGGATCAATGGCTAGAACTGGCAGCATTTTCCTACAACACCAGTATCCACGAAGGCACGAAGAGAACTCCATTCGAACTAGTTTTCGGTTCGACTGCCCGACTACCTTCAGCCGACTGTCTACTCGAAGAAGAAGTCTTGGAAACATATGATGATTATCTGGAACAACTCATAATAAAGTTGCACACCGTTCAAAGGATCGCCAGGCAAAACCTCATCAACTCCAAAGAAAGGTCTAAAACTTATTACGACCGTAACATAAACCCACAAGAATTTACTATCGGGAGTTATGTGTTCCTGTTACGTGGCAGCAGAAAGGGTCTCCAGGATGAGTACACCGGACCACATGAAGTTACAGAAGTTCTGGGTAACGGAAACGTGGTACTTAATATAAATGGGCAGAGGAAGGTTGTACATATAAATCGCCTAAGGCTCTCCCATATTAAACATTAAACATAGGACGAGGACGTCCTACTACCCCAAGGGGATGGGTGTTACGTCTTGGGACGTTTTCCCAACATCAGTTAGCCGCAAATCCGTGTTGGCCCACTTTGGGGCCAAAAAGCCCACTATGGGCCCGCAAACGTGCCCAGAAGAAAGAGGAGCAATAATCCGTATTGGCCCATTTTGGGGCCAAAAAGCCCACTATGGGCCCGCAAACGCTCCCAGAAACAAGAGGAGCAAGAATCCGTATTGGCCCATTTTGGGGCCAAAGAGCCTGTGTGAGGCCATCCACTATGCCATGGGACACCTCAAACGCCCCGGATTAAATTTTGGCCCACGAGGCGATTGTGGGGACGCCCATGGGCACATTGACTCGTCCTGGTAAGGAAAAGGTGGCCCTCGGTTCCTACGCCTCTGCCAGACCATCAGCAGGAACATGGGAGAACGTAGGATGCGCGAACATCTCCTCCCGAGAAAAGGTATATAGGGAGGTGGATGGCCACCTTCGAGTCAGTCGTTGGGAACGACTCGGAGCGAGCAGTCGCTCCGGCCGAGACGCTCCCGACGACTAGCTCCCGAGGGAGCACTAGCTGCACCCTCATCCTCGAGCACACAGCTGCTCTATCCTTCCACGGTAGCACATAGATGCTCCGTCACCTTTCCTAGAGGGCGCTAGTCGCACTCATCCCTGAGCACACAGCTGCTCATTCCGTTCACGGTAGCACATAGGTGCTCCGTTACCTCTTCCTAGAGAGCGCCAGCCGCCCTCATCCCTGAGCACACAGCTGCTCATTCCGTTCACGGCAGCACATAGGTGCTCCGTTACCTCTTCCTAGAGAGCGCCAGCCGCCCTCATCCCTGAGCACACAGTTGCTCATTCCGTTCACGGCAGCACATATATGCTCCGTTACCTCTTCCTAGAGAGCGCCAGCCGCCCTCATCCCTGAGCACACAGCTGCTGATTTCGTTCACGACAGCACACAGATGCTCGGTTACTCCATCCTCGAAGCACATAGCTGCTCATCCTCCTCCTACCTTGTAGTAGAGCGCTTAGATGCTCCACTACACACATACACACACATCAGTGCGCTAGTCACACCATCGGCTCTAACGGAACGAGGACCTCCGGCTACAACGGAATAAGGACCTCTGGCTCCAACGGAACGAGGACCACCGGCTCCAACTGAACGAGGGCCACCGGCTCTAACAGAAGGAGGATCACCGGCTCCAACGGAACGAGGGCCACCGGCTCTAACCGAACGAGGACCTCCGGCGCCAACGGAACGAGCACCTCCGGCTCCAACGGAACGAGCCCCTCCGGCTTTATGAAATAGCCACCAAGCCACTACTGATGACCATATTAGGTAGTGTCAGGCTCCATCACGGCTGAGGGTGCGCGCGCAGCAGGAGTAGCCACCAAGCCACTGCAGCAGACCATATTAGGTAATGCGGAACTCTACCACGGCTGAGGGTGCGCGCGCAACCAGGAGCAGCCAGTTCGCTGCCGAAGAGGATATTAGGCGGGAACTCGGGCTATTCCAGTCAGTCTGCACTTCGAGCACAACCAAGAAGGTTCCTGCCGGAGTCTACTCCATCGAGAGGGATCGAGTTGAAGGAAGCCCTACACCAAAGGTAACACTTCACCTTTCGCCTCTCTCTTCTACTCACGGGCACTAGTTGCCTTGCTCGTTAGCACTAGTTGCTAGATGGTCTCCGTTGAAAGACACTAGTCACTAGTTGCTTGATCCTTTTCTAAGGGCACCAGTTGCCTCTCCTAAAGCACTAGTTGCTTGATCCTTTATCCAAGGGCACTAGCTGCCTCTCCTAAAGCACTAGTTGCTTGATCCTTATCCAAGGGCACTAGCTGCCTCTCCTCAAGCACTAGTTGCTTGATCCTTTTCTAAGGGCACCAGTTGCCTCTCCTAAAGCACTAGTTGCTTAATCCTTTTCTAAGGGCACCAGTTGCTCTTTCTAATCCAAAGGTACTAGTTGCCCATCCACAGAGCATCAGCTGCTCTTCCAATCCTAAAGGCACAAGTTGCCCTTTCCTCAGAGCATCAGTTGCTCTTTCTAATCCAAAGGCACAAGTTGCCCCTCCTCAGAGCACTAGCTGCTCTTCCTAACCTAAAAGGCACTAGTTGCTTCACCTCCTGAGCACCAGTTGCTCTTCCTCAAGCCTAAGAAGCACCAGATGCTTCTCCTTATTCTAGGCATTAGCTGCCTCTCCGAAAGCATTAATTGCTTTCTTCCTTCTCTCTAAGCACTCAGTTGCTTAACCTAACCCTTCCTTGGTAGATGACCAGACGAGCCGGGTGGAAAGAGAAGATCAGGCAGGTGGTACTTCCGAGTCCAACGACAACCACCGAGGATCCTATCCTGAACAAGGAGAGATTTCCGAGAGCAACAACATCAGTCAAGTCTCCAATCAAGGAGAAGGAGAAACTTGTGGAAACGTCGACCACTCCTGAGGCTCCTAGGCAGAAGAGGGAAACTCCTATCCGAACGTCCGGCACCGGCTCCATCCACAGAGAGGATCCTGAAAAGGGGAATAGAGAAGCCGACCCTCAACAAACGACGGGTCGTCATAATAGATCCTCTACCTCAATCGGTAGTACGCCGGCGAACCACAACCAAAGGGCCAATCCCTTTCGCTCCGGCCAGAAAAAGAACGGCACCACCACCTGTATACGTTCCACCACCTAAGAAGTGGAGCGTGTCAAAACCGTTGATTACCGAAGAAGAGGCTGATGCCGTATTAAAATATTTAAATTAAAATTGTTATTTATTTCTTTTCGTTATTTTGTAAAACATTTTATAAAAGAATATATAATTTATTTATAACCCGACATTTTGATAAAGAATCAATCGAACAATCCAATAAATCAATCCTTAAAGAGTCGTCCCCTGGATAGAGCTTGCTAACAAGTGCTTTCTCTACCGAAATAGACTCACTCATAAAAATAAAGAGGCTATTAACCTCGGTATTACTCTCGAAAGTGTCTTGAAGACGTAACAGAGTAATATTAAAATTAATTGGTGACAGCGGTGGGATTTACATAAAAGGATTGATTTTGTTCGATTGAGATAGAACAAAATGGAGGACGAAGTACAAAATTTGAGAATCAAGAACGAAGAACAGGAAGAATTGCTAACCAATGCACTCGATCAACTAGAAAGGCTGACAATCATGTTCAACGAACTCAAGGCCAACGGGACATCTTCTCCTGCACCAAGGCAAACTGAAAATACAGGATATTCTAAACTCTCGCTCAGTTTGAAGGATGTACTTGAAGCCGTGCCAAAATTCAATGGCCATAACATATCCTTTCACCAATTCGTGGACGGATGCGAAGAAGCCAGATCCATGATTCCTCCTGACGTCGAACTAAATCTAGTAAGGACAATTAGGAATAAACTCTACGGCGAAGCAAGAAGAACCATCTATGGAAGTACCTTCAACACCGTCGAAGAGCTCTGCGAATTTCTACGACCTATCTTCGGATCCCAGGACACTCTCTACGAGATTCAAGGAAAACTAGGGTGTGTATTCCAAAGTGACAACGAAGAAGTGTTAGTATATAGTAACAGAGTGCGCGATCTCCGAAAGCAAATATTAGAAACGTACAAACGGATTTACGGTGCCACGAATGAGGTTGTATTAAAAGAATCCGATGAAGAAACTACACGGTGCTTTGTTAAAGGTTTAAAACCGGATATTAACGTGAGAATCGGTAAACAAACTAACCTCGAAAGTGCCGTATCCCGTGCGATTGCGATCGAGAAGGAACTCGACGCACAAATCAAGTTACGTGAAGGTCAAACCTCCAATACGCGATCTCAACCGCACAGCTCGAAATCAAGAGGTGTTACATTTTCAATCGACAGAACGGACACGTGTCAACTCTGCGAAAGACCGGGACATACCGCGAGAACTTGTAGAGTGAAAATGAAACCTACGACCGAGACGAAATTCTGCAACTATTGCAAGAAGCAGAATCACACCATCGATGAGTGTCGTAAACGCGCATATTTTAACAGTCAAAGACAATCGAATTCGCAATCGGGAAATGTGTCGCCGATCCGAGAAACGGGCGCGTCTCGCGATCAGACACCACAGCGCTCAACAACAGTTCAACCGCTCAACAGAATCGACAATCATCAAGGGACTCTAGACCAACAATTGGAACAATTAGAATTCCTGCAAACCAGTGGATCCCATCAATAAACATCAGAACATCCAACACAAGCCTCAGCTTCATGATCGATACTGGCGCTAGTGTGAGCATCATCAAACATAATGACTTAATATTGGATTCAACCATCAACAGGGAAAATTCACTCATTCTAAAGGGTATTACCCTACACGAGTATAGGACTATCGGATCTATATCTCCGAAACTCTTTAAAAAACAGACCACTCTCCACGTGGTTCACAAAGATTTCCCTCTCAAATTCGATGGAATACTAGGAAGCGACTTCCTAAGTGCAAGAAAAGCCATAATTGATTATGAATCAAATCAATTTATTTGCGGAACGGAAAGAATTCCGTTCGAAACTCGTGAAAATATTACGATTCCTCCTAGAACTAAAAAAGGATTTTTCGTACGAGTATTAAATTCAGACGTCAAGACTGGGTATGTACCAAAATTGGATATGCCTATAGGCATCTACGCCGGTGAAGCCATCGTCAGCAACATTCAAGGAAAGGCATATATGTATGTAATCAATACAACCGAGAAGGATGTAACCATAGAGATACCCGCTATCAAACTCATAGATATCCTCAGAGCCTCCGAAACTCCCGTGATCAATCAACCTTTTCTTCACGAATTCGTCGAACCTGTTTACCCTCTACAAATTCATAACTTTTCTAATTCGGGAAAAACAGTAACATCGGCAGAAGAACTGGCATCTTCAAGGACAGACAAGCTCCTATCGCTTCTACGTCTGGACCATCTCGACACGGAAGAGTTACAAAGCATCAAAAACATCATATTTAAGTGGGATTTTCTCTTTCATCTTCCGGGTGAACCTCTGAGCTGCACCGACGTACTTAAACATCAAATACCCACCATTGACGAAATACCTATACATACTCGACAGTATAGGTATCCAATGATTCACCGAGAAGAAATCAATTCCCAGGTGAACGAACTTCTGAAAGAAGGCATCATCCAAGAGTCAAATTCTCCATATAATACACCGGTCTGGATCGTTCCGAAGAAATCAGACGCCAGCGGAAAAAAACAATGGAGAATGGTCCTCGATTTTCGAGGCTTAAATGAAAAAACGGTCAGTGACGCTTATCCGCTACCGAACATTACCGACATCTTGGATCAGCTAGGTAATGCGAAATACTTCTCAGTATTTGATCTCAAGAGTGGCTTTCACCAAATACGAATGGCACCAGAAGACGCTCCGAAAACCGCCTTCACAACACCCTATGGACATTACGAGTTCATGAGAATGCCATTCGGGCTCAAAAATGCCCCAGCCACATTTCAACGCCTCATGGACATAGTTCTTAGAGGATTACAAGGTACGGAACTATTCGTCTATCTCGATGACGTCGTGATCTACGCCAAGACGCTCGAAGAGCATCAAGTTAAATTAGAACGGCTCATGAAGAGGCTAGAAGCCGCCAACTTAAAATTGCATCCAGAGAAATGCGAATTCTTGCGACCAGAGGTAACATACCTGGGCCATATAATCAGTACAGATGGCGTAAGACCAAATCCATTAAAACTGGCAGCTGTACGCAACTTTCCCCGTCCGAAGAACGCGAAGAATATCAAACAATTTCTTGGCTTAACAGGATACTACAGAAGGTTCATCAAAGACTTCTCCAAAATCGCTAAACCTCTGACTCGACTCTTGAAGAAATCAACCGAATTTCTCTGGGGAAACGAGGAACAAACAGCCTTCGAAATTCTAAGGGACGCTTTGTGTAAGGAACCAGTTCTCAAGTGTCCTGATTTTGACGAACCTTTCATCTTGACCACAGACGCATCTGGTTATGCCATCGGAGGAATTTTAAGCCAAGGACCAATTGGCAAGGATCAACCAGTCGCATATGGATCGAGAGTTCTAAACAAGGCCGAGCTCAATTATTCAACTATCGAAAAGGAACTTCTGGCCATCGTTCACTTCGTGAATTATTTCCGGCCATATTTATACGGAAAACAATTCGTCTTAATCACAGACCATCGACCGCTAATATGGCTTCATTCCGTCAAGGACCCCACTTCAAGGTTAATGAGATGGCGCTTAAAGATCGCAGAATACGACTACAAGATCGTATACAAAGCAGGAGCTACCAACGTCAACGCGGATGCGCTATCAAGAAACCCCATGGAAACTCAAGAAGAAGCAGTGACAATGGCAGGAATGGATGCAGACGATGAAGAATCTTCAGGCGAAAGTATGGATATCTTTGATTCCTCTAGAAAACGCAAACGAGCCAGAAAGGGAAATCCTAAAGAAGACGAAGCCCCAGCTAAAAAACTGCAGAAGAAGCTCAAGGATATCACAGAAAAAACATCGCAATCAACTGCAAAAAGGAAACGTGAAGAATTGACGTCGTCGCAAGAAAGCGAATCGCACAAGAAGCAATTCACTCAAGAGCCACAACCTGGACCCAGCTCCAGGCCCGATTATCCTCCGCTTCCTTCATCTACTTCAATAGAAGAAGAAAAACAAGAAGAAATTCCTCCACCGGAAGAGGAAGATGAAGAATTAATTCCACCGCCAGAATCACCTGAAGAAGAACACGACCCCTCATCGCATTCCAGCGTCCATACAGACAGCGAGATTAGTCTACGAGAACTGTCAGAGGAAGAAGATGTAGTTGATCCAATTACTATACCAGCAAGAATAGACGAGATACCTTGTCGGATCTTAACATCGCGTGATATATTACCAACCTATAGAGCAAACCTGCTCTTCATGGTATCCACTTCAGGCAATCCAATTGACGAGAGCGCCAAGACCATGGCATCGGCAAAAATATTGCCCCAACTACCCGCAGAACCAACAGTAGGAACGGTTTTTGTAAAGAAACAGAAACAACGATACCTATTTGGATTGATAATCTGCGAGGATCAAGAACAAATCACGTATGACAATCTGCGACAAGCATTAATTTCGCTTAAAGTGGAACTTTTGACAATCCCAGTCGAATTTGTTTACATCGAAAAATCCAGTAACCTCCCAGGTATATCCTGGAGTAATTTTGTTCAAATTCTTAAAAATACTGTAACAAACCTGGATACCACACTAATAATCTCGCTGAAAGAAATAACTCGCCCACCAGAAGACCAAAGAGAAAACATCATCGAAGAAGCTCATCGGTCAGCCATCGGTGGACATCAAGGCATCAATAAGACCTACAAGAGGATTCGGCAAAATTATAACTGGCCTAATTTAAAGGAGAACGTCCAAACGTACATTAGGCAATGCCTACAGTGTCAGTTAAAGAAACTTGTAAGAGTAAAAACGAAGCAGCCAATGATACTGACGGACACGCCCGGGAAAGCTTTTGAAAAGGTCGCCATCGATTTTAAAGGGCCACTGCCTATCACCAAAGATGGGAACGAGTTCGTACTCACTATACAGGACCTATTAACCAAATTTCTTATAGCTGTTCCACTCCAAAGAGCGGAATCTACACAAACAGCTCAAGCGTTAATCAAGAGACTCATTTCTACATTCGGCGCACCGAAAGCTATCCTAACAGACCAAGGATCTGTATTTATGGGCAACATCTTCAAGCAGTTCGCAAAAATGTTCGGAATAAAGCAATATCGGACATCGGCATATCACCCGCAATCCAACGGATCATTGGAACGGGCACATCATGTACTTCAGGAGTACATTAAACAATTTGCTACGGAAGTCAAGGAATGGGATCAATGGCTAGAACTGGCAGCATTTTCCTACAACACCAGTATCCACGAAGGCACGAAGAGAACTCCATTCGAACTAGTTTTCGGTTCGACTGCCCGACTACCTTCAGCCGACTGTCTACTCGAAGAAGAAGTCTTGGAAACATATGATGATTATCTGGAACAACTCATAATAAAGTTGCACACCGTTCAAAGGATCGCCAGGCAAAACCTCATCAACTCCAAAGAAAGGTCTAAAACTTATTACGACCGTAACATAAACCCACAAGAATTTACTATCGGGAGTTATGTGTTCCTGTTACGTGGCAGCAGAAAGGGTCTCCAGGATGAGTACACCGGACCACATGAAGTTACAGAAGTTCTGGGTAACGGAAACGTGGTACTTAATATAAATGGGCAGAGGAAGGTTGTACATATAAATCGCCTAAGGCTCTCCCATATTAAACATTAAACATAGGACGAGGACGTCCTACTACCCCAAGGGGATGGGTGTTACGTCTTGGGACGTTTTCCCAACATCAGTTAGCCGCAAATCCGTGTTGGCCCACTTTGGGGCCAAAAAGCCCACTATGGGCCCGCAAACGTGCCCAGAAGAAAGAGGAGCAATAATCCGTATTGGCCCATTTTGGGGCCAAAAAGCCCACTATGGGCCCGCAAACGCTCCCAGAAACAAGAGGAGCAAGAATCCGTATTGGCCCATTTTGGGGCCAAAGAGCCTGTGTGAGGCCATCCACTATGCCATGGGACACCTCAAACGCCCCGGATTAAATTTTGGCCCACGAGGCGATTGTGGGGACGCCCATGGGCACATTGACTCGTCCTGGTAAGGAAAAGGTGGCCCTCGGTTCCTACGCCTCTGCCAGACCATCAGCAGGAACATGGGAGAACGTAGGATGCGCGAACATCTCCTCCCGAGAAAAGGTATATAGGGAGGTGGATGGCCACCTTCGAGTCAGTCGTTGGGAACGACTCGGAGCGAGCAGTCGCTCCGGCCGAGACGCTCCCGACGACTAGCTCCCGAGGGAGCACTAGCTGCACCCTCATCCTCGAGCACACAGCTGCTCTATCCTTCCACGGTAGCACATAGATGCTCCGTCACCTTTCCTAGAGGGCGCTAGTCGCACTCATCCCTGAGCACACAGCTGCTCATTCCGTTCACGGTAGCACATAGGTGCTCCGTTACCTCTTCCTAGAGAGCGCCAGCCGCCCTCATCCCTGAGCACACAGCTGCTCATTCCGTTCACGGCAGCACATAGGTGCTCCGTTACCTCTTCCTAGAGAGCGCCAGCCGCCCTCATCCCTGAGCACACAGTTGCTCATTCCGTTCACGGCAGCACATATATGCTCCGTTACCTCTTCCTAGAGAGCGCCAGCCGCCCTCATCCCTGAGCACACAGCTGCTGATTTCGTTCACGACAGCACACAGATGCTCGGTTACTCCATCCTCGAAGCACATAGCTGCTCATCCTCCTCCTACCTTGTAGTAGAGCGCTTAGATGCTCCACTACACACATACACACACATCAGTGCGCTAGTCACACCATCGGCTCTAACGGAACGAGGACCTCCGGCTACAACGGAATAAGGACCTCTGGCTCCAACGGAACGAGGACCACCGGCTCCAACTGAACGAGGGCCACCGGCTCTAACAGAAGGAGGATCACCGGCTCCAACGGAACGAGGGCCACCGGCTCTAACCGAACGAGGACCTCCGGCGCCAACGGAACGAGCACCTCCGGCTCCAACGGAACGAGCCCCTCCGGCTTTATGAAATAGCCACCAAGCCACTACTGATGACCATATTAGGTAGTGTCAGGCTCCATCACGGCTGAGGGTGCGCGCGCAGCAGGAGTAGCCACCAAGCCACTGCAGCAGACCATATTAGGTAATGCGGAACTCTACCACGGCTGAGGGTGCGCGCGCAACCAGGAGCAGCCAGTTCGCTGCCGAAGAGGATATTAGGCGGGAACTCGGGCTATTCCAGTCAGTCTGCACTTCGAGCACAACCAAGAAGGTTCCTGCCGGAGTCTACTCCATCGAGAGGGATCGAGTTGAAGGAAGCCCTACACCAAAGGTAACACTTCACCTTTCGCCTCTCTCTTCTACTCACGGGCACTAGTTGCCTTGCTCGTTAGCACTAGTTGCTAGATGGTCTCCGTTGAAAGACACTAGTCACTAGTTGCTTGATCCTTTTCTAAGGGCACCAGTTGCCTCTCCTAAAGCACTAGTTGCTTGATCCTTTATCCAAGGGCACTAGCTGCCTCTCCTAAAGCACTAGTTGCTTGATCCTTATCCAAGGGCACTAGCTGCCTCTCCTCAAGCACTAGTTGCTTGATCCTTTTCTAAGGGCACCAGTTGCCTCTCCTAAAGCACTAGTTGCTTAATCCTTTTCTAAGGGCACCAGTTGCTCTTTCTAATCCAAAGGTACTAGTTGCCCATCCACAGAGCATCAGCTGCTCTTCCAATCCTAAAGGCACAAGTTGCCCTTTCCTCAGAGCATCAGTTGCTCTTTCTAATCCAAAGGCACAAGTTGCCCCTCCTCAGAGCACTAGCTGCTCTTCCTAACCTAAAAGGCACTAGTTGCTTCACCTCCTGAGCACCAGTTGCTCTTCCTCAAGCCTAAGAAGCACCAGATGCTTCTCCTTATTCTAGGCATTAGCTGCCTCTCCGAAAGCATTAATTGCTTTCTTCCTTCTCTCTAAGCACTCAGTTGCTTAACCTAACCCTTCCTTGGTAGATGACCAGACGAGCCGGGTGGAAAGAGAAGATCAGGCAGGTGGTACTTCCGAGTCCAACGACAACCACCGAGGATCCTATCCTGAACAAGGAGAGATTTCCGAGAGCAACAACATCAGTCAAGTCTCCAATCAAGGAGAAGGAGAAACTTGTGGAAACGTCGACCACTCCTGAGGCTCCTAGGCAGAAGAGGGAAACTCCTATCCGAACGTCCGGCACCGGCTCCATCCACAGAGAGGATCCTGAAAAGGGGAATAGAGAAGCCGACCCTCAACAAACGACGGGTCGTCATAATAGATCCTCTACCTCAATCGGTAGTACGCCGGCGAACCACAACCAAAGGGCCAATCCCTTTCGCTCCGGCCAGAAAAAGAACGGCACCACCACCTGTATACGTTCCACCACCTAAGAAGTGGAGCGTGTCAAAACCGTTGATTACCGAAGAAGAGGCTGATGCCGTATTAAAATATTTAAATTAAAATTGTTATTTATTTCTTTTCGTTATTTTGTAAAACATTTTATAAAAGAATATATAATTTATTTATAACCCGACATTTTGATAAAGAATCAATCGAACAATCCAATAAATCAATCCTTAAAGAGTCGTCCCCTGGATAGAGCTTGCTAACAAGTGCTTTCTCTACCGAAATAGACTCACTCATAAAAATAAAGAGGCTATTAACCTCGGTATTACTCTCGAAAGTGTCTTGAAGACGTAACAGAGTAATATTAAAATTAATTGGTGACAGCGGTGGGATTTACATAAAAGGATTGATTTTGTTCGATTGAGATAGAACAAAATGGAGGACGAAGTACAAAATTTGAGAATCAAGAACGAAGAACAGGAAGAATTGCTAACCAATGCACTCGATCAACTAGAAAGGCTGACAATCATGTTCAACGAACTCAAGGCCAACGGGACATCTTCTCCTGCACCAAGGCAAACTGAAAATACAGGATATTCTAAACTCTCGCTCAGTTTGAAGGATGTACTTGAAGCCGTGCCAAAATTCAATGGCCATAACATATCCTTTCACCAATTCGTGGACGGATGCGAAGAAGCCAGATCCATGATTCCTCCTGACGTCGAACTAAATCTAGTAAGGACAATTAGGAATAAACTCTACGGCGAAGCAAGAAGAACCATCTATGGAAGTACCTTCAACACCGTCGAAGAGCTCTGCGAATTTCTACGACCTATCTTCGGATCCCAGGACACTCTCTACGAGATTCAAGGAAAACTAGGGTGTGTATTCCAAAGTGACAACGAAGAAGTGTTAGTATATAGTAACAGAGTGCGCGATCTCCGAAAGCAAATATTAGAAACGTACAAACGGATTTACGGTGCCACGAATGAGGTTGTATTAAAAGAATCCGATGAAGAAACTACACGGTGCTTTGTTAAAGGTTTAAAACCGGATATTAACGTGAGAATCGGTAAACAAACTAACCTCGAAAGTGCCGTATCCCGTGCGATTGCGATCGAGAAGGAACTCGACGCACAAATCAAGTTACGTGAAGGTCAAACCTCCAATACGCGATCTCAACCGCACAGCTCGAAATCAAGAGGTGTTACATTTTCAATCGACAGAACGGACACGTGTCAACTCTGCGAAAGACCGGGACATACCGCGAGAACTTGTAGAGTGAAAATGAAACCTACGACCGAGACGAAATTCTGCAACTATTGCAAGAAGCAGAATCACACCATCGATGAGTGTCGTAAACGCGCATATTTTAACAGTCAAAGACAATCGAATTCGCAATCGGGAAATGTGTCGCCGATCCGAGAAACGGGCGCGTCTCGCGATCAGACACCACAGCGCTCAACAACAGTTCAACCGCTCAACAGAATCGACAATCATCAAGGGACTCTAGACCAACAATTGGAACAATTAGAATTCCTGCAAACCAGTGGATCCCATCAATAAACATCAGAACATCCAACACAAGCCTCAGCTTCATGATCGATACTGGCGCTAGTGTGAGCATCATCAAACATAATGACTTAATATTGGATTCAACCATCAACAGGGAAAATTCACTCATTCTAAAGGGTATTACCCTACACGAGTATAGGACTATCGGATCTATATCTCCGAAACTCTTTAAAAAACAGACCACTCTCCACGTGGTTCACAAAGATTTCCCTCTCAAATTCGATGGAATACTAGGAAGCGACTTCCTAAGTGCAAGAAAAGCCATAATTGATTATGAATCAAATCAATTTATTTGCGGAACGGAAAGAATTCCGTTCGAAACTCGTGAAAATATTACGATTCCTCCTAGAACTAAAAAAGGATTTTTCGTACGAGTATTAAATTCAGACGTCAAGACTGGGTATGTACCAAAATTGGATATGCCTATAGGCATCTACGCCGGTGAAGCCATCGTCAGCAACATTCAAGGAAAGGCATATATGTATGTAATCAATACAACCGAGAAGGATGTAACCATAGAGATACCCGCTATCAAACTCATAGATATCCTCAGAGCCTCCGAAACTCCCGTGATCAATCAACCTTTTCTTCACGAATTCGTCGAACCTGTTTACCCTCTACAAATTCATAACTTTTCTAATTCGGGAAAAACAGTAACATCGGCAGAAGAACTGGCATCTTCAAGGACAGACAAGCTCCTATCGCTTCTACGTCTGGACCATCTCGACACGGAAGAGTTACAAAGCATCAAAAACATCATATTTAAGTGGGATTTTCTCTTTCATCTTCCGGGTGAACCTCTGAGCTGCACCGACGTACTTAAACATCAAATACCCACCATTGACGAAATACCTATACATACTCGACAGTATAGGTATCCAATGATTCACCGAGAAGAAATCAATTCCCAGGTGAACGAACTTCTGAAAGAAGGCATCATCCAAGAGTCAAATTCTCCATATAATACACCGGTCTGGATCGTTCCGAAGAAATCAGACGCCAGCGGAAAAAAACAATGGAGAATGGTCCTCGATTTTCGAGGCTTAAATGAAAAAACGGTCAGTGACGCTTATCCGCTACCGAACATTACCGACATCTTGGATCAGCTAGGTAATGCGAAATACTTCTCAGTATTTGATCTCAAGAGTGGCTTTCACCAAATACGAATGGCACCAGAAGACGCTCCGAAAACCGCCTTCACAACACCCTATGGACATTACGAGTTCATGAGAATGCCATTCGGGCTCAAAAATGCCCCAGCCACATTTCAACGCCTCATGGACATAGTTCTTAGAGGATTACAAGGTACGGAACTATTCGTCTATCTCGATGACGTCGTGATCTACGCCAAGACGCTCGAAGAGCATCAAGTTAAATTAGAACGGCTCATGAAGAGGCTAGAAGCCGCCAACTTAAAATTGCATCCAGAGAAATGCGAATTCTTGCGACCAGAGGTAACATACCTGGGCCATATAATCAGTACAGATGGCGTAAGACCAAATCCATTAAAACTGGCAGCTGTACGCAACTTTCCCCGTCCGAAGAACGCGAAGAATATCAAACAATTTCTTGGCTTAACAGGATACTACAGAAGGTTCATCAAAGACTTCTCCAAAATCGCTAAACCTCTGACTCGACTCTTGAAGAAATCAACCGAATTTCTCTGGGGAAACGAGGAACAAACAGCCTTCGAAATTCTAAGGGACGCTTTGTGTAAGGAACCAGTTCTCAAGTGTCCTGATTTTGACGAACCTTTCATCTTGACCACAGACGCATCTGGTTATGCCATCGGAGGAATTTTAAGCCAAGGACCAATTGGCAAGGATCAACCAGTCGCATATGGATCGAGAGTTCTAAACAAGGCCGAGCTCAATTATTCAACTATCGAAAAGGAACTTCTGGCCATCGTTCACTTCGTGAATTATTTCCGGCCATATTTATACGGAAAACAATTCGTCTTAATCACAGACCATCGACCGCTAATATGGCTTCATTCCGTCAAGGACCCCACTTCAAGGTTAATGAGATGGCGCTTAAAGATCGCAGAATACGACTACAAGATCGTATACAAAGCAGGAGCTACCAACGTCAACGCGGATGCGCTATCAAGAAACCCCATGGAAACTCAAGAAGAAGCAGTGACAATGGCAGGAATGGATGCAGACGATGAAGAATCTTCAGGCGAAAGTATGGATATCTTTGATTCCTCTAGAAAACGCAAACGAGCCAGAAAGGGAAATCCTAAAGAAGACGAAGCCCCAGCTAAAAAACTGCAGAAGAAGCTCAAGGATATCACAGAAAAAACATCGCAATCAACTGCAAAAAGGAAACGTGAAGAATTGACGTCGTCGCAAGAAAGCGAATCGCACAAGAAGCAATTCACTCAAGAGCCACAACCTGGACCCAGCTCCAGGCCCGATTATCCTCCGCTTCCTTCATCTACTTCAATAGAAGAAGAAAAACAAGAAGAAATTCCTCCACCGGAAGAGGAAGATGAAGAATTAATTCCACCGCCAGAATCACCTGAAGAAGAACACGACCCCTCATCGCATTCCAGCGTCCATACAGACAGCGAGATTAGTCTACGAGAACTGTCAGAGGAAGAAGATGTAGTTGATCCAATTACTATACCAGCAAGAATAGACGAGATACCTTGTCGGATCTTAACATCGCGTGATATATTACCAACCTATAGAGCAAACCTGCTCTTCATGGTATCCACTTCAGGCAATCCAATTGACGAGAGCGCCAAGACCATGGCATCGGCAAAAATATTGCCCCAACTACCCGCAGAACCAACAGTAGGAACGGTTTTTGTAAAGAAACAGAAACAACGATACCTATTTGGATTGATAATCTGCGAGGATCAAGAACAAATCACGTATGACAATCTGCGACAAGCATTAATTTCGCTTAAAGTGGAACTTTTGACAATCCCAGTCGAATTTGTTTACATCGAAAAATCCAGTAACCTCCCAGGTATATCCTGGAGTAATTTTGTTCAAATTCTTAAAAATACTGTAACAAACCTGGATACCACACTAATAATCTCGCTGAAAGAAATAACTCGCCCACCAGAAGACCAAAGAGAAAACATCATCGAAGAAGCTCATCGGTCAGCCATCGGTGGACATCAAGGCATCAATAAGACCTACAAGAGGATTCGGCAAAATTATAACTGGCCTAATTTAAAGGAGAACGTCCAAACGTACATTAGGCAATGCCTACAGTGTCAGTTAAAGAAACTTGTAAGAGTAAAAACGAAGCAGCCAATGATACTGACGGACACGCCCGGGAAAGCTTTTGAAAAGGTCGCCATCGATTTTAAAGGGCCACTGCCTATCACCAAAGATGGGAACGAGTTCGTACTCACTATACAGGACCTATTAACCAAATTTCTTATAGCTGTTCCACTCCAAAGAGCGGAATCTACACAAACAGCTCAAGCGTTAATCAAGAGACTCATTTCTACATTCGGCGCACCGAAAGCTATCCTAACAGACCAAGGATCTGTATTTATGGGCAACATCTTCAAGCAGTTCGCAAAAATGTTCGGAATAAAGCAATATCGGACATCGGCATATCACCCGCAATCCAACGGATCATTGGAACGGGCACATCATGTACTTCAGGAGTACATTAAACAATTTGCTACGGAAGTCAAGGAATGGGATCAATGGCTAGAACTGGCAGCATTTTCCTACAACACCAGTATCCACGAAGGCACGAAGAGAACTCCATTCGAACTAGTTTTCGGTTCGACTGCCCGACTACCTTCAGCCGACTGTCTACTCGAAGAAGAAGTCTTGGAAACATATGATGATTATCTGGAACAACTCATAATAAAGTTGCACACCGTTCAAAGGATCGCCAGGCAAAACCTCATCAACTCCAAAGAAAGGTCTAAAACTTATTACGACCGTAACATAAACCCACAAGAATTTACTATCGGGAGTTATGTGTTCCTGTTACGTGGCAGCAGAAAGGGTCTCCAGGATGAGTACACCGGACCACATGAAGTTACAGAAGTTCTGGGTAACGGAAACGTGGTACTTAATATAAATGGGCAGAGGAAGGTTGTACATATAAATCGCCTAAGGCTCTCCCATATTAAACATTAAACATAGGACGAGGACGTCCTACTACCCCAAGGGGATGGGTGTTACGTCTTGGGACGTTTTCCCAACATCAGTTAGCCGCAAATCCGTGTTGGCCCACTTTGGGGCCAAAAAGCCCACTATGGGCCCGCAAACGTGCCCAGAAGAAAGAGGAGCAATAATCCGTATTGGCCCATTTTGGGGCCAAAAAGCCCACTATGGGCCCGCAAACGCTCCCAGAAACAAGAGGAGCAAGAATCCGTATTGGCCCATTTTGGGGCCAAAGAGCCTGTGTGAGGCCATCCACTATGCCATGGGACACCTCAAACGCCCCGGATTAAATTTTGGCCCACGAGGCGATTGTGGGGACGCCCATGGGCACATTGACTCGTCCTGGTAAGGAAAAGGTGGCCCTCGGTTCCTACGCCTCTGCCAGACCATCAGCAGGAACATGGGAGAACGTAGGATGCGCGAACATCTCCTCCCGAGAAAAGGTATATAGGGAGGTGGATGGCCACCTTCGAGTCAGTCGTTGGGAACGACTCGGAGCGAGCAGTCGCTCCGGCCGAGACGCTCCCGACGACTAGCTCCCGAGGGAGCACTAGCTGCACCCTCATCCTCGAGCACACAGCTGCTCTATCCTTCCACGGTAGCACATAGATGCTCCGTCACCTTTCCTAGAGGGCGCTAGTCGCACTCATCCCTGAGCACACAGCTGCTCATTCCGTTCACGGTAGCACATAGGTGCTCCGTTACCTCTTCCTAGAGAGCGCCAGCCGCCCTCATCCCTGAGCACACAGCTGCTCATTCCGTTCACGGCAGCACATAGGTGCTCCGTTACCTCTTCCTAGAGAGCGCCAGCCGCCCTCATCCCTGAGCACACAGTTGCTCATTCCGTTCACGGCAGCACATATATGCTCCGTTACCTCTTCCTAGAGAGCGCCAGCCGCCCTCATCCCTGAGCACACAGCTGCTGATTTCGTTCACGACAGCACACAGATGCTCGGTTACTCCATCCTCGAAGCACATAGCTGCTCATCCTCCTCCTACCTTGTAGTAGAGCGCTTAGATGCTCCACTACACACATACACACACATCAGTGCGCTAGTCACACCATCGGCTCTAACGGAACGAGGACCTCCGGCTACAACGGAATAAGGACCTCTGGCTCCAACGGAACGAGGACCACCGGCTCCAACTGAACGAGGGCCACCGGCTCTAACAGAAGGAGGATCACCGGCTCCAACGGAACGAGGGCCACCGGCTCTAACCGAACGAGGACCTCCGGCGCCAACGGAACGAGCACCTCCGGCTCCAACGGAACGAGCCCCTCCGGCTTTATGAAATAGCCACCAAGCCACTACTGATGACCATATTAGGTAGTGTCAGGCTCCATCACGGCTGAGGGTGCGCGCGCAGCAGGAGTAGCCACCAAGCCACTGCAGCAGACCATATTAGGTAATGCGGAACTCTACCACGGCTGAGGGTGCGCGCGCAACCAGGAGCAGCCAGTTCGCTGCCGAAGAGGATATTAGGCGGGAACTCGGGCTATTCCAGTCAGTCTGCACTTCGAGCACAACCAAGAAGGTTCCTGCCGGAGTCTACTCCATCGAGAGGGATCGAGTTGAAGGAAGCCCTACACCAAAGGTAACACTTCACCTTTCGCCTCTCTCTTCTACTCACGGGCACTAGTTGCCTTGCTCGTTAGCACTAGTTGCTAGATGGTCTCCGTTGAAAGACACTAGTCACTAGTTGCTTGATCCTTTTCTAAGGGCACCAGTTGCCTCTCCTAAAGCACTAGTTGCTTGATCCTTTATCCAAGGGCACTAGCTGCCTCTCCTAAAGCACTAGTTGCTTGATCCTTATCCAAGGGCACTAGCTGCCTCTCCTCAAGCACTAGTTGCTTGATCCTTTTCTAAGGGCACCAGTTGCCTCTCCTAAAGCACTAGTTGCTTAATCCTTTTCTAAGGGCACCAGTTGCTCTTTCTAATCCAAAGGTACTAGTTGCCCATCCACAGAGCATCAGCTGCTCTTCCAATCCTAAAGGCACAAGTTGCCCTTTCCTCAGAGCATCAGTTGCTCTTTCTAATCCAAAGGCACAAGTTGCCCCTCCTCAGAGCACTAGCTGCTCTTCCTAACCTAAAAGGCACTAGTTGCTTCACCTCCTGAGCACCAGTTGCTCTTCCTCAAGCCTAAGAAGCACCAGATGCTTCTCCTTATTCTAGGCATTAGCTGCCTCTCCGAAAGCATTAATTGCTTTCTTCCTTCTCTCTAAGCACTCAGTTGCTTAACCTAACCCTTCCTTGGTAGATGACCAGACGAGCCGGGTGGAAAGAGAAGATCAGGCAGGTGGTACTTCCGAGTCCAACGACAACCACCGAGGATCCTATCCTGAACAAGGAGAGATTTCCGAGAGCAACAACATCAGTCAAGTCTCCAATCAAGGAGAAGGAGAAACTTGTGGAAACGTCGACCACTCCTGAGGCTCCTAGGCAGAAGAGGGAAACTCCTATCCGAACGTCCGGCACCGGCTCCATCCACAGAGAGGATCCTGAAAAGGGGAATAGAGAAGCCGACCCTCAACAAACGACGGGTCGTCATAATAGATCCTCTACCTCAATCGGTAGTACGCCGGCGAACCACAACCAAAGGGCCAATCCCTTTCGCTCCGGCCAGAAAAAGAACGGCACCACCACCTGTATACGTTCCACCACCTAAGAAGTGGAGCGTGTCAAAACCGTTGATTACCGAAGAAGAGGCTGATGCCGTATTAAAATATTTAAATTAAAATTGTTATTTATTTCTTTTCGTTATTTTGTAAAACATTTTATAAAAGAATATATAATTTATTTATAACCCGACATTTTGATAAAGAATCAATCGAACAATCCAATAAATCAATCCTTAAAGAGTCGTCCCCTGGATAGAGCTTGCTAACAAGTGCTTTCTCTACCGAAATAGACTCACTCATAAAAATAAAGAGGCTATTAACCTCGGTATTACTCTCGAAAGTGTCTTGAAGACGTAACACTATATATATGTTTAGGATATAATATGGGTAACGTTCGTTTATTCATGAAATCGTATGGAATGGTACAGAGAACAAATTGGTAAGTTGTGCAAAATAAAAATGAAAGTAAAGCAATGCTATGCGCCGAATAGTTTAAAGTGAGTTCACAAACTCCTCCAGGTCGTCAAGATTCTGAGCGACGCTCTGGCGACGTTGCAACTGGGTCAGCGCGAAATCCAGCTCTCGGAGGAACGCGGGAGCCTCAGGAGGATCCTCTCCTAGATCCAACAAGATTTCCTCCAGCGGGCGACCGCAAGAGACGGCCGGATCGACCTCGGGCACGAGGGGTGGCGTGACCGGGGGTGGAGCTGGGCCCTCCCACTGCACCGGTGAGTAACAGGGGGATGGGAGGCGATACGGGTACCCCAGGAATGGATCCTCGTCCGATGATGAAAAAGGTAAGGGGGACGAGGCGCGATGCTCACGTCCCTCGGAGTCCCAAGAAATACGCAACCGCTTAGGGGGAGGAGGCGATACCTCGGGTGCTCTCGCCCTGGTTGCGTGGACCGCCGGGAAATAAACCGGGGCCAGTTCGATAGATGAATCGAATTCCTCTGTGCTCGAAATGACGATGGGGTTAGGAATAACCCGGGCCTCGCGCGCTCGTAGACGGGCCTTAGCGGCTCGGTTCTTCCTTGATGGCATCTACAGAAAAGAAAAGGGGTGTTAGTCAACCGGTCGAGACGGGATTGAACGGTGGCGGGACCATAGGCACCGACACAGCCAATACACCTTCTCTATATTTCAAGGGTTGGTACTGCAATGCAGTAGTTTTCAACCCTTGGAAGTATCGTTTTCATTCACTCCAGCAGGAAAAGGATGCAAGCGTTTACGAGAGAATCGCCGGCTCTTGACCGGAGCAACGATTCCCGAAATGTGAATTTGGTGCCGCCACGGTAGTTTGCAAACCGATTAGGATGTCTGTCGAGGATTCGGTACTGGAGGACAGTAGTGTTCGAATCCCTCGACCGGTTATCCAGGGTTTGGTACCGGGTAGCAGTTTACAAATTACACTGGTAAATAAAAGAGAAAGCAGAAAGGTTCTTTTCGCAACTGCCCTTTGGAACACCGGGGAATTTGGTACTGACCACTCAGGACAGTAGTTTACAAATTACCCGATTCCTCCGAAGGGGTCTGGTACTGCGAAACAGTAGTTACAGACCATTTCATTCATCCAAATCTCGTTCGGGACCGCTCCGCGTCTCAGAGGAACGAACCAAGTCGCATCCGTAACCGAGAACGGAGCTGGCGCACAAATCCCAGTGTCTGGTACTGTCAGGCAGTAGGGTGCAAACCGATAGATGCGGGTGGAGGAGTTCGGTACTGCAGAACAGTAATGTTCGAACTGCCCGACCAACTATCCAGGGTTTGGTACTGAACAGTAGTTACAAACACTTGATTTCAACGAGCAATAACAAATCACTCACTCAAGGAAAAGGTACAGCTAGAATCACTCCGCGTCTCAGAGGAACGAGCGTAAGTCGCATCCGTAACCGAGAACGGAAAATGATTTTAGGAACCAAAGGTTTGGTACTATGACACAGTAGGGTACAAATCGATTGAGTATTCGTCGAGGGGTTCGGTGCTGGGAAACAGCAGTGTTCGAACGCCTCAATTCAATCGCTCAAGATTTGGTACTGCGAAACAGTAGTTTTCAAACACTCGATTCCCAAAGAAATAAGGAAAACGTTCATTCACGAATGTTAGTTACACTGTATGAAATGGATATAATAGAATCAACTTAAACGAACTTGAGGATCTCGCGAAGGGGAGTATAATCACTATCAATTTATCTACAGAAAAAGAGAAAATAATTCAACGAGGTGAACGGAAAGGTATACGAAACGTTGGGAAATTGCCGCTGAAACGCAAGGAAAACGTATGTAAAACGCCGGTTAAACGCTGCTAAAACGTGAGGGAATCGTACCTGAAACGCCAGCAAAACGCTACCAAAACGTAGGAGAAACGCACCTAAAACGTCAGCAAAACTCTACCCAAACGTTTATGAAACGCTACTAAATGTCGATCAAAGTTCAATAGAAAACTATTTATAAAATGAGGAAACTACCCTGAATGGTTAAAAGTAGAACACTCGCAGGAAATCGATGGATCAGCGTCAAGCTATTTATTAGGAAGTTAAATCAAGAGAATAGTCCAATAGGGGGACAATCAAAGGGTGAATTAAATCGAATTTGAAATCAAATAAAAATAGGAAAATGAGTTCCAGCAGCTGCACCCGTGCAGCCGGATCGCTGTTACCCGTCAGGGGACTCCTCAATTCACCAAATCCTCCCTAAAACAATCGAGTCTGGTTCTTACCTTTTACGGTGGTTCGGTGCTGGTAGACAGGACCTTCGACTTCCGGTTCCAATCTGCAGCTCAGGATTCCTTCTCCTTAGATGGGTTGGATGGAAATAATCTGCTCACAACTCGTTTCGATTTTATTGTCTTTATTTCAAACCGAATTTCTTAAATAAGTAACCACAACGTACTCTCGATCGACTATACTAAAGGCGGACTGGGTCAAAGAGAAACCCGACCGAGGGAACGCGTCCGACCGCTACCGAATCTGCTGAGCAACTAGAGCGACTGCTCTCCGTTACTCGCTGCTTCCAACTACAGCTGACCAACTCTCTGACTCTGACTGGGACCGTCCAGCTCCACGGCTTATAACGACGTCGAGCGGGAGGGTCGAAAGTGGGGGAACGCCTGAGTGTGGACAAGTGCGAACCGTATCGTGATTACGTCACCAACGCCTCGCCTTTGTCTCGCGTTCCTTTGTTTAATATTGCAACACCAAAATTAGAACATTTTGAAAATGGTTTTACAATATGTTCCCTATGATTTTTTAGAATATTTCGTACGCGTTCCCAGCTATTATTACATACTAGTGCTATGATCGCATATGTGCGTTTCAATGCATAGCGCAATTAAGCGAATATCGTAGTGTGTTTTAAACGCAGTGTTAACAATATAAGAATATAATGAAAAAAATCGTTCGTTTCGGGAACGTTCTCGTACTTGATCGAAGCTAAACGTTTCTCCTAGAAGTTTCGTACTTCTATATACTACTCATTCGTCTGCTACGAGCATGTACGTTCGTTGTTCCTAATAAACGCGTAACATTTAAGGCGGGATAATAAGTTGTAAAATTAATAGTAACAAAATGAAGACAATGGCAAAGCGTCTCGCTTCTTCTCGAAGCTTCGAAACGGAATTTCCTTATCTTATAAACAGGATGCGACACGTCCGGTGAGTTTGCTTATGCATTCCATTCGGCTTTGCGTCGCAGTCTCCTTGTCTTATCTTTTCACAAACATCCGCTGTACCAGAGTGGCACAGCTGCATCTTTTAAGTAACTTAATATTTTACATAGCATTCCATAACACTTGGCCATCGTTTACAAGCGAAATATTATTCGAGAATGTCTTTGTTCTAGAACATTCCTCGTTCTTAATTCTAGGTAAACGCATAATTCTGAAGGTAAGTAATGAATCAATATAATGAAATAAATTGGTTTCAACGCAAAGGTAAGTATATGGTAAGTATATATGTGTAAATGAATATTTAAGTAATTTATCCTTTTCTTTTGGTAGACTTACTAATCGAGTAGTTAATAGTTATATGTAAATCTTAATTCCTAGGTTCGAGAGACTTCTTCATCTCGTGCAATAGAGGTAGCACGTCGAGTTCAAGATGCAAGTGCATCATCAAAATGGATTTGCGCATTATGTGAGAAGCGATGTTCTACTCAACGTCTCCTCTTTGAAAATCGTAATAGAACAAACTGGGGTAAGTATAAGAAACTTGAATATGTATATAGCAACTCAAAAATAGTAACTTCAAAACAATTATTCAAATGAACTACAGGTTCATGTTAGCAAACGTCAAGGGAAAAACAAGAGCAAATAATGTAATAGTAAAAAATGGATGGTAAGTATTTCTAATCAAAGTAATATAGATATATATATATAACAATACGTGCATACGAATGAATGATGAAACAAAATCCTAACTCTAATTATAGGGGTTTTACGGGTTCGCAAGCCATTGTACAAATACTTATTTTTGATGATTATCGATTATAGGTAATACGAGATCTGATAAGCTGATTATAAAGATTCTAAATAATTAAGAATGTTATGGTGGTAAAATGAAGACTTATCCTAAGAAAAGCGAAATATTCTGCAGACATAACGTTACTTATGGGTTAGAGGCATGAGCCTATCAGCGTCCTCGTAATTGTCCAAAAACGACCTTAAGGGTGGACTTAGGCGATTTTTTGGTTTAGATTTTGTAGAAAGTAAATTAAATGAAGAATCGTTTCCAATTGTCAGATTTGGCCTGGGCCCAACGGTGGGCCCAAAAATGGCCATTCTTCATAGTGGACATTGAACAGTCGAGGTAAGTAGTAACTAAATGATATATATAGAACACGCGCATAGCTAACGTATGAACGAACGATAGTATAACTTGATAACTAGTATCCTAGGTCTAATAGATTAAGTAATAGGGCGACGTTAACCATGTACAAATACTATGTGTAATTTCTTGAACATTTCTCTTAGTTACTAAAGGTTAATATTTGAGAATAAATGAATGAGATCAAGCGGGCTGATTATTAATACGCATAGTCTCTAATAATAGGTTTCGCAAGTAGCTTATCCTAGTAAGGTAAATGAAAAGATTAAACGTTACAATAAGACGAACGCGTTCCGCGGACGTAACACTTCCTTGCGGTGGAGAGTTAATATTGCCGTTTGATAGGTAGAGATTTTCTTTTAACACATCTGAATTTCCAGATACGGCGAATGAACGGGAACGGGTACTTCCCTTTGCGCCGAAAATGCTTCCAGAGCCGAAGCTCGGGTGCAGTGTGTAAGGTAGGTGAGATAGTGCACACTTGGGGTCGTATATGAGACAGTTTCAGCCTGTTGGTGTGTACGACCTTCGCGGTGCCGTTTATGGAAATCTTGACGTTTCCTTTCGGAAGGACCTCCAATACTTCGTGGGGTCCTGTATATTGGTCTTCTAATGAGGATCCTTTAGGTTTGAGCAGGAATACGTAATCTCCTGCCTTGAAATCTTGCGGATTGCAGCTTCGATCGTAATAGCCCTTAGATCTGAGCTTTGCAGTATCTAGGTTATGTCGAGCGTCCTGCTGCACTTCATGAATTTTTATTACTAAGTCGGTTAAATAGTCGTCGTAAGTTTCCAGCGGTTCTTCTTCTTCCGGTGGATCGACGGAAGGCAATCGTGCCGTTTTTCCGAACACCAATTCGTGCGGTGTTCTTCTGGTTCCTTCGTGCACGCTGGTATTATATCCAAAGGTGACCAACTCCAACCATTGGTCCCAATCCTTGGTTTTTGTAACAAAATGTTTAAGATGCTCCTTAATAACGTGGTGTGATCTTTCCAGGGAGCCGTTGCTCTGAGGGTGATACGCAGACGTCCGGTAATGCTGAATCTTGAAGATCTGCGAAAACCTCTTAATCAGAGAATTAATGAAGGCCTTGCCCTGATCACTGAGGATTGCCTTCGGGCATCCGAATGTACAGATCAATCTTTTCACCAAGCCCTCCGCGGTTTGAATGGAATCCGCGTTTTTTAGGGGCACGGTTATTAAATATTTAGTTAATAAATCCTGTATTGTTAGTATATAAGAATAACCGTCCGAAGTTGTCGGCAATGGTCCCACATGGTCGATTGCGACCTTATCGAACGCCTGTCCTGGCGTATCGGTCAAAACCATTGGTTGTTTGGTTTTAATTCTCACAAGTTTTTTCAATTGGCATGAAAGACATTGACGAACGTACTCTTGTACGTCGATCTTCAACGTGGGCCAGTAGTAGCGTTGTCTAATTCTATTGTAAGTTTTGGTAACGCCCTTGTGGCCTGCTACCGTCGAAGAATGGGCTTCTTGGATTATTCCTTTCCTTTTATCAGGTGATGGAGTCCGGATTTGTCCCAGACAGATGATGATCCTTACATCAAGATTGGTAAGTATTTTCCTCATCTGGGCGGTAAGATATGCCCAGGTAATTCCACTCAAATCCTCACTCTTAGCGACACTCAACACGTCAAGAGGGGTCTTGAGTAGCTCAAATTTTAAAGATGTTAGAGCTTGAATAACAATCTCCTTGGCAATTTGGAGATTTTCTTTTGCGACTATAAATATCGCATGGTAATAAACCTTTCTCTTGATTATTAATGCTCCTCCGAGACGTAAGTCTCGTAGTTTAGGTAGCAATCCTTTGCTAGCGAGATCAACAGATCCCTTATCACACGGTTTTCCATCTGTGGAGAGCAAATACAGCAAGTTTCCTTTTCTCATTAGAAATTGGTCTTTACAGACCATTAATTTGCAAGGAATTTCGTCCGTTAAATTAGCTGGTATTGTCGCTCGGTCGAAAATTAATTCTTCGTCTAATTCTGGTAAATATTCCGATGTTTCGGCTTCTTGGTGATCGACATCGTCGTCACCATCATCATCATCGTTATCGTTATCAGAGTCTGAACACTCTGGTTCGTTATCTTCGAATTCCGGTGGCGCATTTTCTGGAATTATTTCAGATAAGTCGCCTCCCGGGTCGACCGAGATATGTTCGTCGGTATCGTGCGAACATAATGGTCTTTGTGTTTTTTCTTGGTTAATTATTTCAGTATGACGTCTTTCTTCTGGAATTTGTTTGTTTTCGGCGTCGTGTTCATGCACGTCGGCCGTGACTATAATCTTGTTTTGCGTATTATCTTCTTCATCCGATGAGAACGAGACTTCTCTTCTGCGTATTGGTCTCGCTCTGGGTGATGGATCAAATATGTCCAGGTTGTCGTCATCAATCTGAATTGGCAACACCGGTTCTGGGTTGCGAGATAAGGCATCGGCGTTTATGTTTGTCTTGCCGGCCTTGTAAACTATCTTATATTCATATTCGGCGAGTTTAAGACGCCAGCGCATCAAGCGCGAAGTCGGATCCTTCACTGAATTTAACCATACTAATGGTCGGTGGTCCGTGACTAGAGTAAATTCACGTCCATAAAGATAAGGACGGAAATGGTTGACGCAGTACACAATGGCTAATAACTCCTTCTCTATCGTCGAGTAATTCTCCTCTGCGCCGTTTAATGTACGTGAGGTGTAGGCGATCGGCTGATCCTTTCCAATGGGTCCCTGACTCAAAATTCCGCCTATCGCATATCCGGATGCATCCGTTGTTAAAACGAAAGGCTCTGAGAAATTTGGAAATTTTAACACGGGCTCGTCACATAACGAGTCTCGAAGAACTTCGAATGCATTCTGTTCTGTCGGGCCCCAATAGAAGGGCCGATCCTTCTTCAAAAGCTGGGTTAGGGGCTTAGCGATTTTAGAAAAGTCCTTGATAAAACGTCTATAATAGCCCACTAGCCCAAGAAATTGTTTAATGTTCTTAGGATTCCGAGGAACTGGAAAGTTTTGTACGGCTGAGACCTTCTTCGGGTCTGGTTTAACACCATCCTTTCCAATAATGTGTCCGAGGTATCCCACCTCTTTTCGGAGAAATTCACATTTTTCTGGTTCTAATTTCAGATTGGCATTATCAAGTTTCTTAAACAATCTTTCTAATTTGGTGAGATGTTCCTCTAACGACGAAGAGTAGACGACAATGTCGTCGAGGTAGACAAACAATTCCGTGCCCTGGAGTCCTTGTAGCACCAGGTCCATTAAGCGTTGGAACGTAGCTGGTGCGTTCTTGAGTCCGAAGGGCATACGTAAAAATTCATAATGCCCGTACGGTGTCGTAAAGGCAGTTTTGTGAGCATCCCGCTCATCCATTTGAATTTGGTGGAAACCGCTCTTTAAATCAAAGGTTGAAAAGTACTGAGCGTTTCCGAGTTGGTCTAGGATTTCACTGATGTTGGGTAATGGATAGGCATCGCCTATGGTTTTTTCATTTAAAGTCCGGAAGTCTAGCACCATCCGCCATCGCTTATTTCCTTGCGAGTCCGGTTTCTTAGGCACTATCCAGACTGGAGTATTATAAGGTGACTCCGATGTAGTGATGATTCCGCCGTCTAATAATTCTCGAACTTGACGTTGGATTTCTTCTCGGAGTGTTTGAGGATATCTATATTGACGCGTGTGGATCGGCACGTCGTCCACGGTCAGTATGCGATGTTTCAAGACATTTGTCGAGCCTAACCTTTCGCCCGGCAAATGGAATTGCTTTTGATGATCGATGACAAACTTGCGGATCGCTTGGATTTCCTCTTCATTGAGATGATCCAAGCGTAAAGAATTTAATAATGTATTGATTCTAGTGGCATCGTCGTGGTCACTATCTTCAGAAAGGCTTAAAGGATTTTCTATGAGAGATGAAGTTTTTCCCGACTCTTCAACGGAATATAAAGAATGATTGAAACTATTCGCCATTGGCTTCCTCGAGGAAATATTCGATTTATCGACAATATTGGGGAATGTAACCCCTGAATTTTTATTGAATGGGGACGCGACCCCGGATGAGGACGAAACCTCGGATTTGGGGAATGTAACCCCTGATGAGGACGAAACCTCGGATTTGGGGAATGTAACCCCGGATGAGGACGAAACCTCGGATTTGGGGAATATAACCCCGGATGAGGACGAAACCTCTGAATTGGGGAATGTAACCCCTGATGAGGACGAAACCTCGGAATTAGAATTATCATATGTCCGCCCCGGACAATCATTAGATATATCTTCGATTTCCTGGAGTAGCACGACTGGCATTTTGATTTCGACACTTTCGTCGTTAGTATTAATAATAAAAACATAGGCCTTTCTATGATCGTTTGTGACCACGGCTTCGCCGAGGTATACCCCCTTTAAAACATTAATTCTCGGTACATAGCCGATTTTGAGTTGGGGATTTAAAATACGGATGTAACATCCAATTCTTGTCCTAGGAGGGAGTCTGATTTTCTCCTGGACTTCAAATGATACGGTATATTCTCCGCACCTTAGACATTGTTTGTCATAATCAATGGTTGAGTTGCTTCGTTGGAGGAATTCGCTTCCTAGAATTCCGTCAAAGGTGATCCTGAAATCGTCAGGAACTACATGTAGCGTAGTAAAAGAATCTAAAATATACGTGTTCACGACTCCTAATGTTGCAAGTTGATTTTCGCCAATTCCGGCGATGTTAATAGTATATTGCGATAAAATATTTACAGTTTCAGTCAGACTTGATTTCTTAACGATATTCACACTAGCGCCCGAGTCAATCATGAAACTCTTGGTTCCGTTGAGTACTGGGCATTTTATCAAAATAGAAGGTATCCATTGGTTTGGAGGAATAGGATTATATACAGTAGTTACAATAGGCTCCGTTTTTGGAACTAATGCGGCGAAAGCGGACGCATTTCTGCGGTCTCCTGGGTCGCGTCCATTTTCCCGGAGATGTTGGAGTTTTCCTGTCGAGGCTCCTGTGATCTCCTGGAGGAGAGTTTCTTACAATTATCGACAGTGTGTCCTGCTTCCTTGCAATATCTGCACACTGGTTCATTATTATCTTTATTTAATGCCTGCGCCTTGGGAGGCGGCGGCTTAGCGTCGGCATTTTTAGCCCAACAATCTTTGGCACTGTGGCCCTTCTTATCGCATAGTTGGCACAACAGTTCCTTCTTATCTTCACTAGGTTTTAATTGACGACAGGTTTTGGCAATATGTCCCTTTCGATTGCAAATTTGGCATACGGGATCTTCCGTTTTGAATTGAGGCTGCATTGTATTAATTCGTGCGTCTCTTTTGTTTGTAGTGACAGGTGCGGGAGTGGATTGTCCACGCATTCGTTTTATCGCGGAGAGCTCCCGTTCAATACTAATAGCTGTTTGGATGGCGGCTGCCAATCTGTGGATCGCCGGCATCCGTTGATGTATCGAAGGGTGTAGTCCCCTAATGAAGCATCGTGCTGCTTCAGAATCGACCTCGTCGATGAGATGTTGGGAAGGTTCTCCGTATTGCCGATTGTATAAACTGATTATTCTCCTGGTTAATTCATTTGCTCTATTGGCGTATGGGACAACGCCTTCTCCTTCCTTTTGAAAATTATTAGCAAGCTTCCCTTGAAGCTGATAGACCGTTTCGTCTGGGGCATAAATAGATCTCAAATATGACGTAAAATCAGAAATTGTGTTGAAGGTAAGTCCGAAAATAATCTGCCTAGCTTCTCCCGTAAGCCTATTTCGAATTATTCTTGCCAAATCCCTTTCGGCAGACGGAGGAAGCATATGCTTTGCTTCTTCGCAACATTCCACAAATTGATAAAATGGTATATTTCGACCATTGAATTGCGGGATCGATTCTATGACGTACCGAAATGACATTTTGATATGCGATTGAAATTCGCGGTCGGGCCTTGACGAGTATCGAGGCACATTTTTCTCATAATCGTTTGCATCGTCTTCGATCGTACGGCTTGCCCTAGGCGGACGTACATTTGTTCCGACGTTCCTATCGTCGAGATGCATGTTCGCGTAGGCAGCCTCATCTCCCAAACCTGTATGATGCGGATTTAGTACGTTGTCTTCCTCCTCACCATCGCCGGCAGGGTAGTTCGTTTGGGACGTAGTCCCTCTTGGCGGAGTATGATGCATCATTATGCTTAATCAACTATATAGATACAAGAAGTAAAATTAATACGTATATTAACAAGGTATGTATGGTATGACTAAATATTTCCTGTAAGAAAATGGTTATTATACAATGTAAGTATCAACCTAAAGACATAGATATCTAATTGCTATATGCAATATTCCCGAAGGAAAACTAACACTAATAGAAAAATCCCTTATCGACCAATACCAAATAACGTCAATCCCACTTCTGACACCAGAAATTTGGACGTGTGACGTCTCAGGAAGGAAGAAGGGAGGCGAACCACCAGAAATGGTGGTGTATGTGACGTTTCAGGAAGAAGATCTCCGGAAACAAGGGAAAGGAAAAGAAAATAGCCTCCGATGAAAACGAATGCGGAAAGAGACGGCACGAACCACATTTCAGACTCAACGCCTTGGAAGTCGCGCGCAGCCGGGAATGAAAAATGATGCGGATCGATCGACGATGAAACTCGCAGCTGTCAGGATGAGATGGTTCAAAGCGAACGAAACCGCGAAAGATCGGCTTGGGATGGCACGATGACGTCGAGGTTGGGACCAAGTTTCGGTCAAGCCTAGCACTTAAGGCCTTTACACAGGGACGGCCCCTGCTATTGGTACGATGATCGTAAAATTCTGGGCAAGATTACTAAGGGATGGGGTACTGTGTTTCAGTTAGCGTTAGTGGGGGTTGGTTGGTTGACACGTCTCTAGAGGTTGATCGATATCGCTGATAAGTGGTAATGAATATGCAAGGAAATAATATACAAAGAATGGAATGCGTAATTTAATTTTATGTCAAGATATTATGATGTAACGAATGTCTAATGTAATTATTCGGGTTATAAGGGCTCAGAACACAGCACGAGACACAGGTTCGGGATCGGTTGGTATACACACGGTCAGACACAATAAGACACAACTGGTAGGAAAAGGGATACATTCACTCTAAGTCCAATCAGTCAATCCTTAAACTAAACTGTGCCTCCCAACACCATGAAAGGAGGGTCTCCTATTCAGGGTTAGTATGGTCATCAGTTATCAAACACACTCATACGTCTTATGATTACTTAACCTAAACTGCGCCCTTCAACACCATGAAAGGAGAAGACTCCTATTCAGGGCTAAAGTGGTCGACAGTTGTCAAACACAATCGTTCGATTCTCAAGCGTATCCACTTAAATTAGGCTTAAATTACCTTAAAACTAGGCTCGCTAACGCGCCACATGAAGAGCATCACTCCGTTGAGCTATCTCCTCCAGGGTTAAAGGTCGAGCCCCTAAAACTAACTTAAGTTAAAAGCCAACGAGCCACGAGGGGAGGTTAATCCCACTCAGGGTTGTAGACCTACGCACTTAAGATTAACTAAAAGCCAACGAGCCACGAGAGGAGGTTAATCCCACTCAGGGTTGTGAGCCTACGCACTTAAAATTACCTTAAAACTAGGCTCGCTAACGCGCCACATGAAGAGCATCACTCCGTTGAGCTATCTCTCCCAGGGTTAAAGGTCGAGCCCCTAAAACTAACTTAAATTAAAAGCCAACGAGCCACGAGGGGAGGTTAATCCCACTCAGGGTTGTAGACCTACGCACTTAAGATTAACTAAAAGCCAACGAGCCACGAGGGGAGGTTAATCCCACTCAGGGTTGTAAGCCTACGCACTTAAAATTAGCTAAATTAAAATTAGGATTAGTTATTCCATGCATTCAATCCTCATTCAGACACGGAATGTATTGAACAGACAGGAGGAAACAAACAAATGGAATATTCAAGGTAAGGGAATCATCCAAGGAAGGTGTCGCGATAGGGCTGGGTACCAGACAACAATGCAGAAATATTTACAGAACAAGGTTGAAGTGGTTCGGGGGTATCAAGGCGCGACACAAATCGACTAATATTTACAGAAAATGCGAAACGACAATACGAATAAACGGTGAAACAAAGGGAGAACGAGTGTCAATTCTTTGCAAGTGAACAAAATGTTCGTAGAATATCCCTAAAAGAAAAGGGAAATAATTATTATGATTAGTCCTTACCCTCATCGACTATCTCGTCAGCTAGTAGTGCTGTCGGAGTACCCTTGGTTCGACTGGAGCGGCTGCAGGGTCGGGACACGAGATTAATAATCGAAATCAATTAAGGATTGTTTATTAGCAATAATACATAAATTGGTCGGCGCGTAATGGGTGAGATACAAGCGATGGTATAAACGCGCAATAAACCCAAAATAAACCGCAAAATCGTATTTAATATCAATTCGCAGTACAATAAAATGAAGCGGAGGTGTATATACAATGTAGCAAAAATGTTAGAATGCAATAATTCGCTATTGCGTATATCGAAATAGACAACTACCGTTACAAAATAAAACTAAGTAAAATTATTGCAAGGTATAAAATAAAAGAGGATAACGTTATAATAGACAAGAACTAAATATCGTTTCAATGCATTAATGTATCGCGGGATGTATCAACTCGAACAGGTATCGGAGAGGAAGCGAAACACGTCCGAACTCAATCGCGGCAACGAAGCAACTGCCTAATGGCTACGAGCGACCGGTGAAGGTAACTCAAATGGAAATGAAATCAAACGCAACAGATCGAAACGCGACTGTCCTCCTCCACGGTACCGAAACAAAAGTCAAAGTGAATATAGGAATACAAATGAACTTTCCACCCTAAAATAAAAGGTGATTATTTAGAAGGAATGCGAGGGATCACGTATGCTCGCGATTAAATTCAACAAACCAATTAATTAACCGAATTCGCAATAACGGGTCTCAAGCGACTGGTGAAGGCAACGCGGTAATAAAACGTCGCAAAAGAAATGTAATTACAAATAGAACATGAACACAATCACCGTCAACAATTTAATTGAATAATGGACTCGAACGACTGGCAAGGGTAATTCGAAATTAAAACAACGTAAAAGAAGTATAATTACGCGATAGAAAATATGAACGCAATTATATGAACGCAATCATACAAACGCAATTACCACTAACAACTGAAATCAACTCACCGCAACTGAATATAACACAACACTGAACAACGATTTTAATTTAGCTAGGAAAATAAAACTGAATTTAAATGAAGTAAAAATTGAAATTAAAAATGAATTTAACAAATGACACGAACTCAGATGCGACACGTCTGTTCCAGCTACTCCTCCAAGCAATTCAAACGGGAGAGCCAAGAAGCACGTCTACTCCGGTCCGCTCCAACGAAACAACTGACTAATGGAGCGTCACCAGATTCGGCATATGCCTAATACATGGTGGAAAGTACATATGCACTTGGTGGTAAACAGATTGGAATGTCAGGGTCAGTCTGCATTAGGCTGGACCCCTTGTTTGTCACGGCTTATCTTATCTCTTAGAATGGAATGCATGGTGCAAAGCCTCTTAGCAGGCATGAATATTCTTATGCATTATAACGTTATGAATATTTCAAAATATTATTTTGAGGTTTTTCTTAACGTTTCGCATATAATTTTTATGCGGGACGTTTTACATAAATTTTGGGGATTCCTAAAATTAACGCTACACGTACGTATATGAATTTATGTAGGTGTTGCGCTTTACAATAATTATTACAATGCGAAATATACATATATATATATAGAGTATCAGTATCGCATATTCGCTAAACGGGAATACATATATATATTGTAACACAATTCAAATTGTTAATAACAAACGCACGCATGTATATATGTTAAGTACATCGAATTTTGGAAATGTTTAAGAGCATTTAAGTGTACGTATATAAATGTATATATGAGTACGTATGAGTAATTAAGAACAATTAATTCCGTAATAAAAGAATATATATATATAAAAATTCAGAATGCTCGAAAGCATATGTATGTATATAAAAATGGATATATATATATATATATAGATAGAATGGTTCGCTTAAGAACTAAGAGATATATATATATATATACAGAGGTAGCAAAGTGAATATATATATTTGACAATGGTTAGCCAAGTGGCTGGAATATATATATATATATATATGTGTATGGCGAGCATTTAAGAGATGAAATTTGAAAGAATATATTGTAACGTTCCGGGATCCTACCCATCCCTCAAACGTTCCCTTTTCTTTTCAAAAACCTTCCTTCAAGAGCCCCCAGCATTGCGCCAGGCCCTCTTGAAGGAAATCACTCCAATCACTTCCACTTCACTCAGTGTTTTGGCTAAAACGTTATATTAATTAATTCACTTTGCAAAGAAAACAGCTCATAACAAAGGTTATGAGTTGTTACTAATCACAACAATCAGCCATTTTTCTAACACATGCTCGATGATGGATAAACAGGCTTGATTGGCTGTCCCTAGTACAGCAGCGCCTAAATTATCTGAGGGCAATTACTAACACTAACATTAGATCCTTCCTCGTCGATTAGAATAATCGATAAGGAAGGACGATTACCTAATCTTCGCGATTCATTCGAACTGAGGCGAAGATAAGACGGCAGCGCTGTCGCTTAACGAAAAAGCGAACTAATCTAAGCGCAAAAGCCGTTAAACACCTAGTGAGAATTTCCGTTACGGAATATTCTCGCAGAAGATGTAAGAAATTTAAAAATTTAAATTATTCGAGCCAATGGATCCTTGCGATCCACACGGGGCAACCAATAGCGGTTGTTGAATCCATAACTAGTCGACGCGCAGAACGGATTCTTATAGCAAGATCCTGCTTTCTGTCAACGTCTTCTAGGAATAGCTCTCCCCGATGAAGAGCCATCGTGGGGGTAGGCACCAGCTTGGATTCAACGCGCTCCGGGTGGATATAAAAGGACCACAAATGCCTCGTAAATTCAGATCGATCCTTTCCTCGATCAGATACAGATCGAGAAAAGAATCCTCTCAGAGAGAGACTCAAAAGGCCCCCAGCATTGCGCCAGGCCCCTTTTGAGACTCCAAAATTTAGCAAGTAGCTGGCAGAGCGCTCAGCACTTGTACCTCTCCCTAGAGTAATTCCTCTAGTGTCGACTGAAGGCCCCTGGCATTGCGCTAAGCCCCTTCAGGAGACTTAGAATATTTCAAGGCCAGGTAAATCCTGACTTGAAATATCTCATCTTCCTAAACCTTCCTCTAGAGTAGACTGAAGGCCCCTGGCATCGCGCTAAGCCCCTTCAGGAAGCTCTTCCTCCAGGAAAACTCCTAAAGAGTCGACTGAAGGCCCCTGGTATTGCACTAAGCCCCTTTAGGAAGCTCTTCCTCCAGGAAAACTCCTAAAGAGTCAACTGAAGGCCCCTGGCATTGCGCTAAGCCCCTTCAGGAAGCTCGTTTCCTAAAGAAACCTCTCCAGAGTTTCCTAAAGAAACCTCTCCAGAGTTTACTGAAGGCCCCTGGCATTGCGCTAAGCCCCTTCAGGAAGCTCGTTTTCTAGAGAAACCTCTCCAGAGTCAACTGAAGGCCCCTGGCATTGCGCTAAGCCCCTTCAGGAAGCTCGTTTCCTAAAGAAACCTCTCCAGAGTTTCCTAAAGAAACCTCTCCAGAGTCTACTGAAGGCCCCTGGCATTGCGCTAAGCCCCTTCAGGAAGCTCGTTTTCTAGAAAAACCTCTCCAGAGTCAACTGAAGGCCCCTGGCATCGCGCTAAGCCCCTTCAGGAAGCTCATCCTCCAGGAAAACTCCTCAAAAGTCAACCGAAGGCCCCTGGCATCGCGCTAAGCCCCTTCGGGAAGCTCTTTCCCTTATATTCCATCCCACGAAGGAATAGGGGAACCAAACTTCGCGAAAGCCCCTGGCATTGCGCTAAGCCCTTTCGCAAGGTGAAGGCAACTCCTAAAGGATCCTATCCTTTCTTTTGAACGCCTACTCATATCCTAAAAACCTAAACAAAAACCTATCCTAAATTCCCTGCAGAAAATCTCCTTTCCTGATCCCAGGAACGTCATCTAGACTAAATTCGAGGGAATAAATTAAGATACGCCCGTCCAGAACACGAATCCTTAACTTTAGACTCATTCCAGCGCCTCTATCTTTGTTCAAGACAAATAGGAGGAGCTCGAAACGTCTCATTGGCGCCCGAACAGGGACGGGCAAATTTAAAATACCCAATTCGACTTAGAAACTATAGTATCTCTGAAAATAAAATTTAGCTATTTACTACAAAATTAAAAATAACTAATTAATAAAATAAATCACCATGGACAACGAAGAAGCAGGAGGATATGTCTCAAGTCCAGAAATCAACGTTCAAAGAACAACAGGCAGATTGCCTGCCTTTGCCGCTCGCATGCCGCTAAGACAAACCTATACGCCACGAAGGCACTTACAGGAAGAAAATACAATGCTGGAACTTATCCAACAGATGAAAGAAGACAACAGAAAAATATTTGCATCTATAGACAACCGTTTAAAGCACCTGGAAGAGTCGATTGACGTAAAAATCCACCGATCGGAACGAAATCTGGAAGAAAAAATCCACAAGGTACTAAAGGATTATCAAACGGAATACCGATCGGACATCGGCAACATATTATCGGAAATCCAATCCCCTATTAGGAATCCTGAAAGATTTCTCACGAGAGAATCTATGGCATCAAATACAAACAGCATGGCGACGTCATCGAACGCGCAGAAGTTATGGGGAAACCCAAAACTCAACTTTCCAACATTTAAGAATGCTGCGTCTGAAAGGCCCATGAGATACCTCCAAGAACTACGAAAATACCATGCTGCCTTGGGAAGACACCATGACATCAAAGTCATAATTTCGCAAGGACTCTCAGGATCCGTAAAAGATTGGTGGTCTCTCATAGAAAGAGAAATAGAAACGTTTGAAGAATTCAGTGAGAAATTCAAGCAACGTTACTGGAACGAAGACAAACAGCACAAAGTTCAAGAGGAACTTGAATTCGGCTATTTCGACATTTCGAAAAAGATGAAAAGAGTGGATTACGCTTTAAAAATAATTGCAGCGGTCAAGGAATTGACACCACCACCTTCGGACAAACACATTGTATTAAAACTGGCTCGACATTTCACTGAAGAAATTCGAACAGCAGTTCTTGCTCGAGGACTAGACTCTATCAACGACTTCCTAGATCTCTTAGAAAGGTTCGATGAAGGAGGACTCCTCAACAGCAAAAGAGAAAATAAAACAAAAGAATATAAAAACACATGGACGCAAAATACAGAAGTACAGTATGAGTCAAGACAGAGAAATGGAGCCACGAACTCTCCGAAACCTTTTAACACAAAGGTTATAAAGAAGTTAGACACCCAAGAAACGGCCAAATATGCCCCTAACAAAACATTAGAGAAAAAAGGACAAAACAATGATAATCAGAAACAGCGAGAAATTAAGAGAAATATTCGGTCACTGATAAATGAAACCGACTCGGACTCAGATGTGGATGAGATATCCAAAGATGTCCAGGGAAACGCCTCTGCGTCATGTCAAGAACCGTCCCTGTGAACATGACGCAGGCAATAGGGAAGGACACTCGAAAGGAATTGTACGAGGAATCATTAAATCCTCAAAAGAAGGAAAAGAAATGTCCTGTCATTGCTATCAAAATCGAGAGCATTCCAATCCAAGCGCTGATAGACACTGGAAGCGAGATATCTGCAATATCCGAAGAATTCTTTAATTCTAATATAAACATCCTTAAGAAGATTCCTATGTTACCGATATGCAACACGTCAGTTAAAGGAGCAGTATCCGAGAAACCTATTAAAGTCAAAAAACAAATATTTGCCAAAATACAAATCGAGGATCTGCAAATTCAAACAATATTATTGATTATACCAAAACTAACAGCTCACTGCATCTTGGGAATAGACTTCCTCACTAAAGCAAAAACAATAATTAATCTGGATACTTCATGCATCACCTTCAAAAGGAAAAATCATGAAACATCTCCTCTTCAAATGATAATGGAATGCGAAAAACCTAATGAGAAAGAAATAAATAAACTGACGAGAAATGAGGAAAATTTCCTTCCTTCGCAAGAAGAAATCCAAGAAGTAGTCGCTAACTGCAAAAATCTGTCTAAAGAGCAGAGACAGCAATTTCATAATCTTCTCTGGAAACACAGAAAAATATTTGACAAGAGACCAGGAAAATTAAAAACATATCAGCACAAATTGGAAGTACTACCACACGATCCTTTCAGAGCAAAATCTTACCCAATTCCCATGGCATATAGGGAAAAGGTAAAAGAAGAAATTGATCGGATGATAGATCTAGGGATAATTCAACCTTCAAAAAGTCCATATATCAACCCAATGGTAACTGTGATTAAAAAGGACGGAAGTGTCAGGCTATGCCTTGATGCAAGACAGTTAAACAAGATACTTGTAACAGACAATGAATGCATGCAACCGCCTGAAATACTGTTTCAGCAATGCAAGGGCGTAAAAATAATGTCTACTCTAGACCTAACAACAAGTTTTTGGCAAATCCCATTAGAACCTGAATCTAGAAAATACACTGCCTTTTCCCACTGTGGAAAATGTTACGAATTCAACGTAACACCTTTTGGTCTAAAAACCAGTACAGCGAGTCTTGTAAGAGGTTTAGAACCAGTACTAAGAGGCATTGGAGACCATGTCATAAACTTTGTAGACGACATGTTATGCATCTCAACGTCATTTCAAGAACACATCGAACACCTCAACGAATTATTCTACAAATTAAGAGAAAACGGGTTAACTATTAGCTTCAAGAAATGCTCATTCTTTCAAGAAAAGGTTCGATTCTTAGGACACATTTTAACTCCAAATGGGATATGTCCGGACCCTGAAAAAATTGAAGCGATTCATAAATTTCCAATTCCCAAAAATATAAGACAGCTAAGAGGATTCCTTGGATTAATAAACTACTATACAAAATTCACGAGCAAACACGCTCAAACAATAACAACACTTCTGGACTTAATCAGAAAAGGAACTCGCTGGAAATGGGAAGAAAAACACACGCAAGCCTTTGAAGCAGCCAAACAAAACTTTTGCAACGATGTCATCTTACAATATCCGGACCACAAAAAATCATACTATCTACAAACTGATGCTAGCGAATATGCCCTAGGAGCGGTATTATTCCAGAAAAATGACCGTCAAGAGCACGAAGTCATCAGTTTTGCGAGTAGAACCTTGAAAGGTCCAGAAGTTGGATATTTTACAACGGAAAAAGAACTACTAAGCATCGTATGGGCTCTTCAAAAATTTCGAACATTTTTACTGGGAGCAAAAATCAAGATTATAACGGATCACAACGCACTAACCTTTCTCAAAAGATGTAAATTAATCAACTCAAGACTCACAAGATGGATTCTAGCAATCCAAGACTATGATATTACCATAGAACACTGTCCTGGGAAACTCAACAAAGTGGCAGATACCCTCAGCAGACCTGAAATAGATAAAAATATCACAAAGCAACAGGAATTATGCCTAGGAAGAAATGTAATAATCAATAAGCTAGCAAAGCGACCAGCACCAGAATTAAAAGAATTAATAACTCACCTGAGTGAAAAACAAGATGAAGATACTGAGCTCGCTCAAATCAAAAATCACTTGCGTATAAATCCGCAGTTCTTCAAAAATTACCAACTCCTTGATGATGTACTCTTCGAAAAAATTGGTGCACGTTGGAAAGCGGCGATTCCTGAAAAACACATCAAAACATTAGTAAAAGAATGCCACAAATTATATGGACATGTTGGTGCCAAGAAATGCTACCACATACTACGAGAAGACTTTAATATACCAAAAATGCACAAAATAATAAGAAAAACTTTATCTACATGCGACTCATGTCAAAGAAATAAGTATAACACAATCGGCTCATTTGGCAATAGGGAGATAATTGTCCCACAAGAACCATCAGACCTAATATCTTTAGACTTTTATGGTCCACTGCCAACGGCACAGGGAGGACGGAAATACATCCTTGCTGTAATTGACGTCTTTTCAAAATATGTCCGACTGTATCCATTGAATAAAGCGACGACTCAAGCAACGCTTCGAGCCCTAACAAACGACTATTTCCAAAAAATAGGAAAACCACGAAGAATTTTGACTGATCTAGGAACACAATTCACGTCAAAAGGTTGGAAGAAAGCCTTAGAACAAAATGGAATTCAAATGATTCATACTTCCATTCGACACCCACAGGCAAATCCTGTAGAGAGAGTAAACAGAGAGCTAGGACGCTTCTTTCGCACCTTTATAAAAGATAATCATACGTCCTGGACAAATTGGATACCCACGATTGAAACATGCATTAACGAAGTACATCATGACACAACGGGATACACACCCATTGAAATTCAATTAAAGAAGACTCCCAAACGTCCATGGAGAAAATGGTTTCAGCTAAGGCCACAAAATCCTGAAACACCGTATGAAGAAAAACTAGAACTTACCAGAAAATCCATTTCTTCCCACAGAGGAAAAGCAGCAGCCAAATATAATAAACTCCACAAATTTAACGAATTTAAGGTAGGAGACTTAGTATTAGCGAGAGCTCTAAACGTGTCCGATCCAACAGCGAAGAGGATTGCTAAATTTATGTCGGTGTACGAAGGACCCTATAAAATAAAAAACCGCATTAGATCCTCAACTTACATTCTACAACATTTAAACAGCGATCAAGAACGAGGAATGTACCATGTACAAGATTTAAAACCGTATAAAATAGAAGAATAAAGGTTGATTTTACCCCTCCACCTATACAAAATCCCCAGGAGAGGGAACTTTGAACACTGAAAAATTATATTTAAAGCCCTCACCAACTCCAGATCATCATTAGTTGATCAGCAGCAGCCACCGAAGATCATTCAGCAGCAGCTCATTAATACTATTAAAATGGAAAATTTCAAGAAGCAGCCCTACATCCAGGACTACCTCAAGGCTACAGAAGAACTGAAGAAACACTACAGGAGCCCTAGAATAAAAATAAAAATAAATGAAATGCAAACAATCGCATTACTAGATTCTGGTAGCGAAATAACTGCTATATCTAGAAAATTTTTCAAAGAAAATCAGCATTCCTTCAAACATAACGTTATATTCCATCAAGGAACACCGTTAAGGGGAGTACATCCTGATACAATTGTACCCAGCCAAACGATTTTTTTGGAAACCACAGTTAGTGGAATAAAGACCAAACTAGCCGCACAAATAATTAACGGCATGGCAATCCCCTGTATCCTAGGCATGGATTTTCTACAAAAAACAAACGCACTGTTAGATTTCCAATCCAATGCATTACTCATACGAAACGAAAATAAATTCCACTACATCAACTTTGAATAGACATCACGAAATCTACATTACCGATCCTTAAACGATCTCATTCGCAAATGCGCAAACGCACCGTAAGAAAAATAACCGTTAGGCAATCAAGCCGGGAAATTCAAAATCCATAAGAAAAACTACAAATATGTCACGACCACTCAAAGGTTTTTCATCCGATAATCCTGAAAATCAAAACAGAAGGAATTAGTATATAAGGGCAGTGAACATGAAAATCAGCACAATTAGTATCGAATCTTGTGACTCAAAAGACTCTCCAGGCGACGATGAGGAACGCAGATTCCCAAACAGAAGTCTCACCCAAGGGCCAAAGAGAGATTCTGGCAAAGGAATATCGGCCAGCCGAAAGAAAACGCATCTCTCCAGAAAATCGCAACAGGGAACGGAGAAATAAACAGAGTCAGGTGAATACGGACTTACTGTCGATCGCCGAGATCAAATGGAATCTAGAAAAGGACAAAGAACGAGAAAATCTCTTAGAAGAAGAACTTCGGAAAACCGTGGAAGCTATACAAGAGATAGCGAACGAAGAAAAGGTGAAAATTACATTACAATCTTTATCAAAATCTTAACTTAACAATAACAATTCAGATCAATCTACAGAAAATAAAAAAAGAGGCTCCTGGGACCAGCAAATCAACTATCCTAAAACCACAAACCGGGATTGAGATCATCGATCTAGACGTATGGGAACCAGATATTAGAGAACTTCCCCGGGTTTTGAAAGTTGAAAAGGTGAAATTACCATATATTCCAACCATACGGCGGCGCCCAAAAGTATCGACCTCAGCCCAAGGAAGAAAACTGATGGCAAAAGAACTGGAACAAAGACGGCGTCGAGATTTTGCAATAAAAAACAAGATATATGATGAATATAGAGACATATCCATTGAAGACATCATAAAAGACTGGCCATACTAAAACAAAACAAAACAAAAAAAATAATAATAATAATAATGATAAATAAAAATAAAAAAATACTAAAATGAAAAAAAATTCGAAAAGAAAATTAATACTTACCTAGTAAGAATCACTTTCCTTTGGGGGGGTGATGTAACGTTCCGGGATCCTACCCATCCCTCAAACGTTCCCTTTTCTTTTCAAAAACCTTCCTTCAAGAGCCCCCAGCATTGCGCCAGGCCCTCTTGAAGGATATCACTCCAATCACTTCCACTTCACTCAGTGTTTTGGCTAAAACGTTATATTAATTAATTCACTTTGCAAAGAAAACAGCTCATAACAAAGGTTATGAGTTGTTACTAATCACAACAATCAGCCATTTTTCTAACACATGCTCGATGATGGATAAACAGGCTTGATTGGCTGTCCCTAGTACAGCAGCGCCTAAATTATCTGAGGGCAATTACTAACACTAACATTAGATCCTTCCTCGTCGATTAGAATAATCGATAAGGAAGGACGATTACCTTATCTTCGCGCCAGACATTCGGACTGAGGCGAAGATAAGACGGCAGCGCTGTCGCTTAACGAAAAAGCGAACTAATCTAAGCGCAAAAGCCGTTAAACACCTAGTGAGAATTTCCGTTACGGAATATTCTCGCAGAAGATGTAAGAAATTTAAAAATTTAAATTATTCGAGCCAATGGATCCTTGCGATCCACACGGGGCAACCAATAGCGGTTGTTGAATCCATAACTAGTCGACGCGCAGAACGGATTCTTATAGCAAGATCCCTGCTTTCTGTCAACGTCTTCTAGGAATAGCTCTCCCCGATGAAGAGCCATCGTGGGGGTAGGCACAAGCTTGGATTCAACGCGCTCCGGGTGGATATAAAAGGACCACAAATGCCTCGTAAATTCAGATCGATCCTTTCCTCGATCAGATACAGATCGAGAAAAGAATCCTCTCAGAGAGAGACTCAAAAGGCCCCCAGCATTGCGCCAGGCCCCTTTTGAGACTCCAAAATTTAGCAAGTAGCTGGCAGAGCGCTCAGCACTTGTACCTCTCCCTAGAGTAATTCCTCTAGTGTCGACTGAAGGCCCCTGGCATTGCGCTAAGCCCCTTCAGGAGACTTAGAATATTTCAAGGCAAGGTAAATCCTGACTTGAAATATCTCATCTTCCTAAACCTTCCTCTAGAGTAGACTGAAGGCCCCTGGCATCGCGCTAAGCCCCTTCAGGAAGCTCTTCCTCCAGGAAAACTCCTAAAGAGTCGACTGAAGGCCCCTGGTATTGCACTAAGCCCCTTTAGGAAGCTCTTCCTCCAGGAAAACTCCTAAAGAGTCAACTGAAGGCCCCTGGCATTGCGCTAAGCCCCTTCAGGAAGCTCGTTTCCTAAAGAAACCTCTCCAGAGTTTCCTAAAGAAACCTCTCCAGAGTTTCCTAAAGAAACCTCTCCAGAGTTTCCTAAAGAAACCTCTCCAGAGTTTACTGAAGGCCCCTGGCATTGCGCTGAGCCCCTTCAGGAAGCTCGTTTTCTAGAGAAACCTCTCCAGAGTCAACTGAAGGCCCCTGGCATTGCGCTAAGCCCCTTCAGGAAGCTCGTTTCCTAAAGAAACCTCTCCAGAGTTTCCTAAAGAAACCTCTCCAGAGTCTACTGAAGGCCCCTGGCATTGCGCTAAGCCCCTTCAGGAAGCTCGTTTTCTAGAAAAACCTCTCCAGAGTCAACTGAAGGCCCCTGGCATCGCGCTAAGCCCCTTCAGGAAGCTCATCCTCCAGGAAAACTCCTCAAAAGTCAACCGAAGGCCCCTGGCATCGCGCTAAGCCCCTTCGGGAAGCTCTTTCCCTTATATTCCATCCCACGAAGGAATAGGGGAACCAAACTTCGCGAAAGCCCCTGGCATTGCGCTAAGCCCTTTCGCAAGGTGAAGGCAACTCCTAAAGGATCCTATCCTTTCTTTTGAACGCCTACTCATATCCTAAAAACCTAAACAAAAACCTATCCTAAATTCCCTGCAGAAAATCTCCTTTCCTGATCCCAGGAACGTCATCTAGACTAAATTCGAGGGAATAAATTAAGATACGCCCGTCCAGAACACGAATCCTTAACTTTAGACTCATTCCAGCGCCTCTATCTTTGTTCAAGACAAATAGGAGGAGCTCGAAACGTCTCAATATATAGATATATACGTGTACATGACCCAAGGTACATAAGGATTATAACGGGTCTTCATGACACATGGTACTATGTTAATAGAAGGGGTATACAGTAAGTATCGGTAATAGGTCGGTAATGGTAAATGTCGGTAATGTTGGTATTACAGGTTCCTACCTTATCGACAAAGATCACGAAGGTCGGTAAGTTAGATTTCTTCTTTACCGACTTGATGGTAACAAGAATTTCTACTTTACCGACATGTCGGTAATATGCATTATTTTAGAGATGCATGGTGGTGAATGTGCGAGAGCACCTCTTAGGTTGTTTGTAAGATTTTAATAATAATTTGGAAAATGTAACGGGTGTCTTTAGAGTTTTATGTAAGGTGAAAACTCATGCATCGAGTAGAATACATATGTCCAACATGTGGTTATACAAGAATAAAAATGTGAATTCGGAGTCGCCCTATATATCGAGACAAAATCTACCGAGTGTCTGGAAAGTATTGGTCAAACATTAATGCTTGTTCGTGAGTATAGGTATCGTGTATAAATGATATTCTTGAGTCACCTTATTTATGAAGGTGGTAACTAACGGGTGTCTTAATAGTAATGTTTGGATAAAACAATATTTTTAATCGTTAATGTGTTTTATGGATATAGATATAATATGGAAAAATGATATTCTTGAGTCACCCGATATATTAAGGTAGTAACTAACGGGTGTCTTAATAGTAATATTTTAATAGGACAATGTCTTCAAACGTTAATATATTTGTGAATACGAGTATAATGTAGAAAATGATATTCTTCGAGTCACCCTAAATATCGAGTACTAACTAACGCGTGTCTCAATAGTAATATTTAATGAACCTAAATGTTAATATAGATATAAAACGAAAAATGGTACTCTTGAGTCACCCTATATATTAAGGCAGAAACTACCGGGTGTCCCAATAGTAATATTTTATATAAATCGCGGTTTTCACGATTTGAAGCTTAAAATTGGATTTTCATGTATGTTATTATTTAAAATAGGAAGCATATGAGATTTGCAACGTAACTTAAGAATCTAGTGGTTAAATATGTAAGTGATAAAATAATATTTAATAAAGGTAACTGGATAATCTACTGTTAGCACACGTCAAGAACAAAAGGGAATATAGTACAACAAAAATGGATGGTAAGTCTTTTCAATCAAACGTTAAAATTATCAAAGTAAATATAGGTATATATAACGAACGATGATATAACTAGGTAATCAAGATCTTAAACGCAATTATAGGGGTTAAATTGCTTAACGCTATCGGGTTAATAGAACAGAAATAGTAATGATCTTCTCGTTAATCGTTGTACAATTGTTAATTAATATTGATTATAGGTAATATGAGAACTGATAAGCTGATTATAAGATTGTATATGGGTTATTATCGTTATGTGTATATCGGGTAATGCGCAATCGCAACTAAGCTAATCTTAACGGTAACTATCGCTGTGTGACTATATAATCATGAGTAACGCAATGTTTGTAAAATTGTCGACTTAAAATTACTTATCGCCTTTGTAGGGATGATGCAGCAAAGACGGCTGTTCCACGGACGTAACACAAGGAAGTAAGATACTTAGGATATTTACTGAACAAGGACGGACTGAAAGCAGATCCAGAGAGAGTTCAACCAATTCTGGACTACCCTGCACCGACCACCATCAAGCAACTAAGAAGATTCCTCGGAATGGTAGGCTGGTACGCAAGATTTCTCCGAGACCTATCGGTTCTGAAGCTACTGCTGGTCAAGCTTCTCCATAAAAACGAGCCATGGATTTGGGGTGAGGAACAAGAGAGTGCTTTCCAAAGCCTAAAACATTCCCTTACCACCACTCCCGTATTAGCTCGTCCCGATTTTTCGCTACCGTTTACCGTGCAAACTGATGCCAGTGATTTCGCTATCGGTGCCGTCCTCACGCAAGTTCAAGATGAAGAGGAGCACCCTATCGTTTTCGTGAATCGTGTACTTACCGCAGCTGAGCGAAAATACACTACGACGGAAAAGGAGTGTCTAGCCGTAATTTGGGCAATTAAAAAATTACGTCCCTATCTTGAAGGCTACTCCTTTACCGTCGTAACCGACCATAGCAGCTTGCGGTTGTTACGTCCGCGGAACGCGTTCGTCTTATTGTAACGTTTTATCTTTTCATTTACCTTACTAGGATAAGCTACTTGCGAAACCTATTATTAGAGACTATGCGTATTAATAATCAGCCCGCTTGATCTCATTCATTTATTCTCAAATATTAACCTTTAGTAACTAAGAGAAATGTTTAAGAAATTACACATAGTATTTGTACACGGTTAACGTCGACCTATTACTTAATCTATTAGATCTAGGATACTAGTTATCAAGTTATACTATCGTTCGTTCATACGTTAGCTATGCGCGTGTTCTATATATATCATTTAGTTACTACTTACCTCGATTGTTCAATGTCCACTATGAAGAATGGCCATTTTTGGGCCCCCCGTTGGGCCCAGACCAAATCTGACCACCATAACATTCTTAATTATTTAGAATCTTTATAATCAGCTTATCAGATCTCGTATTACCTATAATCGATAATCATCAAAAATAAGTATTTTTACAATGGCTTGCGAACCCGTAAAACCCCTATAATTAGAGTTAGGATTTTGTTCCATAATTCATTCGTATGCACGTATTGTTATATATATATCTATATTACTTTGATTAGAAATACTTACCATCCATTTTTTACTATTACATTATTTGCTCTTGTTTTTCCCTTGACGTTTGCTAACATGAACCTGTAGTTCATTTGAATAATTGTTTTGAAGTTACTATTTTTGAGTTGCTATATACATATTCAAGTTTCTTATACTTAACCCAGTTTGTTCTATTACGATTTTCAAAGAGGAGACGTTGAGTAGAACATCGCTTCTCGCATAATGCGCAAATCCATTTTGATGACGCACTTGCATCTTGAACTCGACGTGCTACCTCTATTGCACGAGATGAAGAAGTCTCTCGAACCTAGGAATTAAGATTTACATATAACTATTAACTACTCGATTAGTAAGTCTACCAAAAGAAAAGGATAAATTACTTAAATATTCATTCACACATATATACTTACCATATACTTACCTTTGCGTTGAAACCAATTTATTTCATTATATTGATTCATTACTTACCTTCAGAATTATGCGTTTACCTAGAATTAAGAACGAGGAACGTTCTAGAACAAAGACATTCTCGAATAATATTTCGCTTGTAAACGATGGCCAAGTGTTATGGAATGCTATGTAAAATATTAAGTTACTTAAAAGACGCAGCTGTGCCACTCTGGTACAGCGGATGTTTGTGAAAAGATAAGATAAGGAGGCTGCGACGCAAAGCCGAATGGAATGCACAAGCAAACTCACCGGACGTGTCGCATCCTGTTTATAAGATAAGGAAATTCCGTTTCGAAGCTTCGAGAAGAAGCGAGACGCTTTGCCATTGTCTTCATTTTGTTACTATTAATTTTACGACTTATTATTCCGCCTTAAATGTTACGCGTTTATTAGGAACAACGAACGTACATGCTCGTAGCAGACGAATGAGTAGTATATAGAAGTACGAAACTTCTAGGAGAAACGTTTAGCTTCGATCAAGTACGAGAACATTCCCGAAACGAACGATTTTTCATTATATTCTTATACTGTTAACATTGCGTTTAAAACACACTACAATATTCGCTTAATTACGTTATGCATTGAAACGCACATATGCGATCATAGCACTAGTATGTAATAATAGCTGGGAACGCGTACGAAATATTCTAAAAAATCATAGGGAACATGTTGTAAAACCATTTTCAAAATGTTCTAATTTTGGTGTTGCAATATCAAACAAAGGAACGCGAGACAAAGGCGAGGCGTTGGTGACGTAATCACGATACGGTTCGCACTTGTCCACACTCAGGCGTTCCCCCACTTTCGACCCTCCCGCTCGACGTCGTTATAAGCCGTGGAGCTGGACGGTCCCAGTCAGAGAGAGTCAGTTGGTCAGCTGTAGTTGGAAGCAGCGAGTAACGGAGAGCAGTCGCTCTAGTTGCTCAGCAGATTCGGTAGCGGTCGGACGCGTTCCCTCGGTCGGGTTTCTCTCTGACCCAGTCCGCCTTTAGTATAGTCGATCGAGAGTACGTTGTGGTTACTTATTTAAGAAATTCGGTTTGAAATAAAGACAATAAAATCGAAACGAGTCGTGAGCAGATTATTTCCATCCAATCCATCTAAGGAGAAGGAATCCTGAGCTGCAGATTGGAACCGGAAGTCGAAAGTCCTGTCTACCAGCACCGAACCACCGTAAAAGGTAAGAACCAGACTCGATTGTTTTAGGGAGGATTTGGTGAATTGAGGAGTCCCCTGACGGGTAACAGCGATCCGGCTGCACGGCTGCAGCTGCTGGAACTCATTTCCCTATTTTCATTTTGATTTCAAATTCAATTTCATTCATTCTTTGATTGTCCCCCTATTGGACTATTCTTTGATTTAACTTCCTAATAAATAGCTTGACGCTGATCCATCGATTTCCTGCGAGTGCCTTATTTTTATTATAACCATTCAGGGTAGTTTCCTCACTTTGTAAATAGTCTTCCTTTGAATTCTGATCAAGGTTTGGCAACGTTTGGATACATTCCGCATACGTTTCCGTACTTACCATTTTACGATTTTACCATCTTTTCGTGCATTTTAATTTTTATCGTTTCCCCGAGTTCCGTTTCGTTCCCGAATATCACATTCACGTTGTAACCACCTCGTTACATTTTGTAAATAATTCTATTTCTACCATTTCCTACATTGTTCCTATTATTTTGCATGTCACTATACTGAGGTCTCCTAATTCAGGAATCGAGAGGTTTGAAAACTACTGGCCGATACCAAACCCTGGAGAGCGATTCGAGTAGTTCGTACCCTACTGTTCTACAGTACCGAACTCCTCGACGAGCAATTCAGTTGATTTGCAAACTATCGTGTGTCAGTACCAAACCCTCGAGTTCTGGGAGCATATTCCGTTCTCGGTTGTGGATGCGATTCACCTCGTTCCCCTGAGACGCGGAGTGTTCCGGCGGAACCTCCTCAAAATAGATTGGACGGTTTGTAAACTACTCACCAACAGTACCAAACTTTCGACGGAACATTGAGTGGTTTGAAAACTATTGGTTCTCAGGACCGATACCAAACTCCTCGGTGAATTATTCGAATAGTTTGTAAACTACTGTCGGATAGTACCAAACCCTTCGATTTCATAAACCAACTCCGTTCTCGGTTACGGATGCGACCTAGCTCGTTCCTCTGAGACGCGGGGTGGTTCAAACTGAGTCTCCTATAGATATTCACGGGTTTGTACCCTACTGTCCAGCAGTACCAAACCCTCGTCTAGGCCCCTAGGTGGTTTGAAAACTATCGCCTCTCGTGGACGATACCAAACCCCTCGGTGGATCATTCGAACGGTTTGTACCCTACTGTTTGGCAGTACCAAACCCCCTTTCAGAGAAGAGCTGGAGGGTTTGCAAACTACTGCCCCAGTGGTCGGTACCAAACCTTCCTGCATTCCTGAAGGTTCTCCCCGCATGTATATATCTTTCCAAATTTCAACGAGATTTGCAAACTACTGGTCAGTACCGATCCCTGGAACGCGCGCCGAGTCGCTCGTACCCTACTGTTCTGCAGTACCGAGCTTCTCGATGGGTCGTCCAGCTGGATTGAAAACTACTGCATAACAGTACCAAATCTCGCGAACCAGGGAACTCGTTGTTCTCTATCGATCCTTTGGGTCTATCGAGACGCAACGTTATCCCCATAGCCCATCTGCACCTCCTTTCCTCAAGAATAAAGGGTAGTATCCATAGGGTTTGAAAACTATTGTTCTGCAATACCAAACCTCTTGGACTTAGAGGGAGAGTGTCTGTCATGTCGGTGCCTCACAGCCCCGCCAGGACACGATAACCTCTCACGTGGTTAACCGACGTGCCCTCTTTCCCGTAGATGCCCAGGAGAAGGAATCGCGCAGAAAAGGCCCGTCTGCGAGCACGCCAGCCCCGTGTGTCAGCGCCCCCAATTATCGTGTCTGGCGCCGAGGATTCTGATTCCTCTATAGAGATTTGTGCGATTCGCTTTCCGGCGGTTAGAACCACCAGGGCAAGAGTACCCGAGGATTCTCCTCCACCCTCGAAGCGCTACAGGCTCACTTGGGATCGTAACGGCCGAGAACGGGCTACCCCGGCACCACCGTCATCGTCCCCCTCTGAGGATCCGTTCCGGGGATTCCCCTTTCGCTCAGGATCGCCGAGCTACTCACCAGTTCACTGGGAGGATTTTCCCCCGGGCCCGGTCTCACCAGTGCTGATCGCGGAAGCCGACCCGGCTATTTCTTGCGGCCGCCCGTTGGAGGAGATTCTGTTGGAGTTAGGAGAAGAGCCACCGGAGACTCCCGGATTTCTCCGCGAACTCGATTTCGCTCTGGCTCAGCTCCGCAACCGTGAACCTGCGCGCGAAGACCTGGACGATCTGGAGGAATTCGTTAATTCATTATAGCCGTCAATTATAACACGTTCTTTATTCTTCTATTCCCCGATCACTCGTTTGTAACAATTTTGGCACTGTAATAAATAGTTATAAATTACCATTCACAATATCCCTACAGGTACAATTATTTAGGGTAGTCCTACCTTCCCGAGGATCCCGCACCCCTGAGTCTTGATCCTCCGGTGTCGGTCTCTTTCAGAATTCCTATTACCCCAACAACCCTTCGAAAGGGGCGCCCCCGGTAAAGGCCTTAAGCGCTAGGCTTGACCAAAAAGGCCCCACCTCCTCGTCGTTTCTTTTTCTTTGGGTTCTTTGTAGGAGCTCTTCGATTTCGGCACATCCTAAAAACCCATCCTGACAGATAGCCTTGGGATTGCCGTTCCATCGTCGTCGTTCCGCGTCGCGCTCTTCTTTTCCCAGAGGTGCGGACATACCCAGGACTCCGGAGGGAGGAATCGACGGGATCCTTGAGTAGCCGTTTTCGTCTCTTTGTTGCGGACCTGTCCCGCGTTGTAGGTTAGATCGTTTTGGGAGTCATCTTGAGACGTAACGGTCTACCGCTTTTTGGTGTCGGAAGTGGGGTGCCCTTCCCCGACACCTCTCGGGTTCTAAGTTAGACCGTTTCCCCTTTTTCTTTCGAAACCACCCCGAAGACGTAACAGCTACCCACATTTTTGGTGTCAGAAGTGGGATAGTTTTCGAAGATTGTTGGGTAAAATTAAGGATCAATCAATCGAATCGCACCCAGAAGGGGACTGCCTCCTCGCCATCCACTCATCTGTATCTGTATATATATATATCTTGATTAATCCTGCCTTACTTTTACAGGAATCTTGTAAATATCGCATTGTTTGCTTGTAAATAACGTTAATTTTGCTTTAAAAGGTTTTCTTTAGAAAGGGTTCATCATGCATCGAACTCCACCCGGAGCTGGAAAATTCCCAGCCCAGAACAATGATCGGGATGAAGACATCGATGAATCTCTAAATCCTTTTGGAGACGATCTGCCACAAGACAGAGATCGCGACGGCAGAGATTCTCCGTCTTTAAGACTCAATCTTCCTCACCTACCTTGTAATCAGTTAGGACAAGATCTACCAGAGTCATCTCGAGGAACGGACCGAGAATTCCAATCTACAATGAAACTTTCAATTAGAGACGTCCTAGAGACTATTCCTTTGTTCAGTGGAGAGAATATTCCTTTCCACCAATTTGCAGAATGCTGCGAAGAAGCGAAACACATGTTGCCGCCTTCCGCAGAAGGAATCTTAACTAAAATCATACGAAATAGATTAACGGGAGAAGCCCGTAAAGCAATTTTTGGATTTACCTTTCGAACCATTAACGAATTTATCAATCACCTAAGAACGATTTACGCTCCCGAGGAAACTAGTTACCAACTTCAGGGAAAATTAGCTAGTTCTTTCCAGAAGGACAATGAGAGCGTTATAACTTTTGCAAATCGCGTCAACGAATTGACGAGAAGAATTCTGGATTCACATCAGAGACGTCACGGAGAAGTCTCGAGATTGATGCGTGAAGATATTGACCGAGAAGCGACCAATTGCTTCATATTGGGACTTATCCCTCAAATTCAGGCCAGAATGCCACATCTAACAAGACTTTCCCACGCAATTCCTGAAGCTCTCAAAATAGAGCGTGAATTGGAATCCATAAGACGATTGCGCGGACAACCAGCGACGTCTTCGTCCAGCTCGAATAGAAGAGATGCTCGAATCAATGCGATCCAAACTCAACCCAAAACAAACGAAGTAATTTGCCAAATTTGTAGCCGAAAAGGCCACATCGCTAAAACCTGTAAACAATTGAAACCGAGAGTTGAAAAGAAAGAAATTCTTTGCCAACTATGCGACAGAAAAGGCCATAGTGCTAAAGACTGTTGGTTGAAAAATGCTGAGGCTAAGCCTCCTCCTCCGAAACCGACATCGTCTAGAAAAGACGATGAACCCTTTTGTAAGTTTTGTAAAAATCCCGGACATACCGTGGATACTTGCCAGAAGTTGGCTCACAGGAGATCCCTTGAATCTCAACAGGGAAACGATCAGATCTCCGGGAACCAGGGCGAAGCCCAGGAGATGATCAAGGATCGCCCGAATTAAAGGATATCCCTCCTCAAGTGGATTCAATTAAAATAACTACGTTTAATCCAATTCCACCTAACCAGTGGATCCCATCTGTATCTATAACCTGTACAGCTTTAAAAGGAAACCAAAGCTTCATGATTGATTCAGGAGCAAGTGTAAATATTGTAAAAAGGAAAAATGTATCAGAGGAAACGGAAATACTCACTCAATACCCTATTACTATCGCAGGAATCAGCACAAGTCAAGTAACTACTCTAGGAGTCGTAAATACGTACATCCTAGGAAATTTTACGACGCTGCATGTCGTACCCGATGATTTTCGGATTTCATTCGATGGAATTCTAGGAAGTGAATTCCTTCAAAGAAGTAACTGTCAGATCGATTATGATCTTCAATGTTTAAAATGCGGAGATGCTGTCGTACCATTTGAAGTCCAGGAGAAAATAAGAATCCCTCCTAGAACCAGAATAGGATGTTATATCCAAATATCAAATCCAGAAATTTCTATAGGCTACGTGCCTCGAATCAATGTTTTTAAAGGAGTACACCTCGGTAAAGCCGTAGTTAAGAACAATAATGGAAAAGCCTTAATGTTCATCATAAATACAAACAACGAAGAAGTTGAAATCAAAACTCCTAAAGTGTCTTTACAAGAAATCGAAGAGATATCCATCGACGGCCCAAAGTGGTCCAATTCCGAGGGTTTTTCCTCGTCCGGGGTTGCATCCCCATTCAATTCTTTTTCCGGGGTTATATTCCCCAATTTCGAGGGTTTTTCCTCGTCCGGGGTTGCATCCCCATTCAATTCTTTTTCCGGGGTTATATTCCCCAATTTCGAGGGTTTTTCCTCGTCCGAGGCCTTGTCCTCATTCGGAGTTTCGTCTCCATTTAATGCAGGGGTTTTAGTCCCCAAATCCGGAGTTTTGTCTCCAAAATCAAATACAGGGGTAATAGTCCCCATCAACAATTCGGAAAACTCGGAGATTTCGCAGAAAGACAAAAAGGAAAATAATTTATGTTCCGTTGTAGAGTCGGTTAATACTCTTCTTAATCAAGAAAATACTACGAGCTGCTCCATGTCGAAGGATGAACTCCGTTCAAGAATCAATAAATTGTTAAATTCTCTGCGATTAGAGCACCTCAACGAAGAAGAGGCTCAAGCTATCAGAGAATTCGTTATTAATCACCAATTTCAATTTCATTTACCAAGAGAAAAACTAGGTGCAACAAATGTGCTACGACATAAAATTTTAACAACGGACGAAGTTCCGATTCATACACGACAGTATCGGTACCCGCAGATTCATAAAGACGAAATCCAACGCCAAGTTCAAGAATTACTAGACAACGGCATCGTCACCGAATCCAAATCACCCTACAATACACCAGTGTGGATTGTTCCGAAGAAGCCTGACGCCCAAGGAAACAAGAAATGGCGCATGGTATTGGACTTCCGCGCTCTCAATGAAAAAACGATAGGAGACGCCTATCCATTGCCAAATATTTGTGAAATATTAGACCAACTAGGCAATGCTAAATACTTCTCTACTTTTGACTTGAAGAGCGGTTTTCACCAAATAGAAATGGACAAAGAAGACGCTCATAAAACCGCATTTACTACACCATATGGGCATTACGAATTCGTACGTATGCCATTCGGATTAAAAAATGCTCCGGCGACTTTTCAACGCTTGATGGACCTGGTTCTCCAAGGACTCCAAGGCGTCGAATTGTTCGTCTACCTCGACGACATTGTCGTCTATTCATCATCGCTTGAAGAGCATTTGAAGAAATTGGACAGATTGTTCAAAAAACTCGAAGATGCAAATTTAAAATTAGAGCCCGAAAAATGCGAGTTCCTACGAAAAGAAGTAGGCTACCTCGGGCATATCATAGGAGAAGAAGGTGTCCGACCGGACCCAAAGAAGGTTTCGGCAGTCCAGGACTTCCCAACTCCTTCAAACCCGAAAAACGTCAAACAATTTCTCGGATTAGTAGGCTATTATAGACGGTTTATAAAGGATTTTTCCAAAATAGCCAAGCCTCTAACCCAACTTTTGAAAAAGGACAATGTCTTTTATTGGGGACCAAGTGAACAACAAGCATTTGAGACCTTACGAGACTCGTTGTGTCACGAGCCCATTCTACAATTTCCCGATTTTACGAAACCCTTCGTCCTAACTACGGATGCCTCAGGATACGCCTTAGGCGGAATTCTAAGTCAAGGACCCGTCGGAAAGGACTTACCAATCGCTTATACATCAAGAACATTAATAAAAGCAGAAGAGAATTACTCTACCATCGAAAAGGAATTATTGGCTATAGTGTATTGTGTCAACCACTTTAGACCATACCTTTATGGACGAAAGTTTTTTCTAGTCACTGATCACCAACCATTGGTCTGGTTAAATTCCGTTAAAGATCCTACGTCACGCCTGATGCGATGGCGTCTCAAACTTGCTGAGTACGATTATGAAATCATCTACAAGGCCGGCAAGACCAATGTTAACGCCGATGCCCTTTCTCGTAACCCCGTACCAGTAATGCCAATTACCAACAATAATGGCAATTTAGACGATACAAATATCTTTGATCCCTCACCTAGAGATAGGTTCAGGATAAGACAAAGACGAGATTCGTCTTCTGAAGAAGAAGACGTACCCCGAAGAATGCTCGTCGAAGCACAAGTTCATAGAAACGACTCTAACGATGAAGAAGAAATCGGAGAAGATGATACATACTTACCACAACCAGCGGATGTTCCCGAAGAAGAAGATGCCATATCCTTGGAAAATAGTCCGCCGGTTCCACCAGCTTTACCTGAAAACGAAAAAGAATTAGAAGATTCAGAGCATCTGAGCTCTAGTGATGATTCCAACCACGAAGAGGAAGAAATCACCGAATACTTACCCGAAATGGATACCGAAGAAGATCTATTTGACCGTACAATAATACCAGCTACGCCTAGTGGCGAAAAGCCTTGCATATTGATGGCGTGCAAAGATCAATTTACCATGAGAAAAGGAAATTTAATGTACTTATTGTCTACTGACGGACAGCCATGCGACAAAGGCTCTGCCGAACTCGCATCTAAAAACCTCCTACCCAAACTGAAAAATCCAAATCTTGGAGAAGCTGTCATTGTCAAGAAAAAGATTTACTACCACCTTATTCTCATTGTCGCTAAAGAAAATTTACGTATCGCCAACGAAGCAGTCGTTCAAGCTTTGAGTTCTTTAAAAATGCAACTGCTAGGCATACCATTAGATGTGATAAACATCGCGAAAAGTACCGACTTGCCTGGAATTTCATGGGCATATTTTACCAGTCAAATCAGAAGAATTCTTACTAATCTCGACCTCAGAATTATAATCTGTTTAGGACAAGTTCGAGTTCCGCCAATTGAAATGAGAAAACAAATAATCGAAGAAGCTCATTCATCAGCTGTTGGAGGACACAAGGGTGTAACCAAAACCTACAACAGAATCAGACAGCGTTATTATTGGGAAGCACTAAAAACTGATGTCCAAAATTTTATCCGTCAGTGTCTTCCCTGTCAACTCAAAAAGCTCGTCAGAATTAAGACAAAGCAGCCCATGGTTCTTACGGATACACCAGGGCAAGCATTCGATAAGGTCGCGATAGATCATGTCGGACCTTTACCATCAACTACATCTGGAAATAACTACATATTGACAATGCAAGATTTGCTAACCAAGCATCTTGTTGCCGTGCCTTTGAAGAATGCCAATTCAATCGAGACAGCCGAAGCCATGGTAAGAAGACTAATATGTGTATTCGGGTGTCCGAAGGCAATTCTCAGTGACCAAGGCAAGGCCTTCCACAACGCGGTAATTAAGAAATTATCGCAAATTTTCAAGATACAACATTATAAAACTTCGGCGTATCATCCTCAGAGCAATGGCTCTTTGGAGCGATCGCACCATGTAATCAAGGAACACCTCAAGCAATTTGTCACTAAAACAAAAGAATGGGACCAATGGCTAGAATTGGTCACCTTCGCCTATAATACTAGCGTGCATGAAGGAACAAAAAGAACCCCGCACGAACTAGTTTTCGGAAAATTGGCAAGATTGCCATCTGTAAATCCGCCTGAAGAAGAAGAACCGTTAGAGACCTACGACAGTTATCTGACAGATCTAATAATTAAAATCCATGAAGCGCAAAAGGACGCGCATGATAACTTAGAATCTGCAAAGGTCAGATCAAAGAAGTATTACGATCGAAATATCAATCCTCAGAATTTCGGACCAGGAGATTATGTATTTTTACTTAAACCTAATCCTAGGTCCCTAGAAGATCAATATACGGGACCTTATGAAGTTCTCGAAGTCTACCCCAAGGGAACTGTAAAAATCCGAATTGGGAGCACTGAAAAGAAGGTACACGTGAATCGACTAAAACTTTCACGTATAGTACCTCAAATCAATCTCCTCCTTAAGAAGGAGAAGTCAAAGAAGCCCTTTAGACGCAAAGGAGCTTCCATATCCTTGCTTTTGAGACGCAAAAGACATTTCATCGCAAATTAAAAATTCCGCGAATTTCGCGCTTTCGCCGCATTGGCTAACCTGAAGAAAGTGGTGGGAGAGCATGGATTGCGCAAACCCCCACTCCTCAAGAAAGGTATATAAAGAGGTGGACAGCCCACCTGATCATCAGTCTTCAAGTGCAACTCAAAGCAAGCAGTCGAAGAAGAAACCAAGTGTATTAGATTCAAGAATAATTAAATCAAGAAAAACGAACATGTCGGAACTTATCTTCGACGTTCAAGGCCTGCGAGGACCCAACGGAGAATTCCTCCCTAAAGAGATCGCTCTCGTGGACCTCAACAAGGATTCAATCATGCATTGGATCCTCGATTCACCACTGGGATACCATTCCCTCCCAGAGAACATTAAGAAACAAAACGATTATATCACCGCCAGGATCCATGGATTGGAGTGGACCGACGGAGATTCTTGCCGAGACATAGTAGAAACTACTATCCGGCATTTGCTAAGGAAATCAGCCAGCGCCATTTACGTAAAGGGTGCTGAGAAGTACGAGTACGTGAGAAGACTCACAAATGTGACCATTGTCAACTTAGAAGAAAGGATCCAGCCGAACCCTAGGAGATTATCCAACGTCGATGGAAGATGCATTGTCCACGACGGATTCCATAACAAGGACTACAATTGTGCCTTGAACATCGCTTATCGGCTTAAGGATTTCCTTATCAAAGAAAGAGCCGCGCTCAACCAAATTCAAGAAACTGAGCACCCGGTTCGTGAAGCAATCAACGTCGTGATGAAAAAGGATTGTGAAGCCTTGAAGAAACTGAGTGAAGAACTCCAAGCCTGTGTCGCGCGTTTACAAACCTTCTAAAAATTCGCTAAAACATCTGGTTTTAGTAGGAACATAGTCTTAACGCGTTTTGGTGTCGTGAACTTTAAACCCATTCGAAAATTTCCTTTGTTCAAACACCTACATCCTACTTCAGAACATTTAAAGTCTTCCTTCCCCGATATCCCGCTTCAATTGTAGGGAGCGTTAGCGACCCTTTCCTTCACAATATCCCACTTCTAAGACACGACATTATTTCCCAAATATCCCGCTTCTATAGAAACTTACTTCCAAGAGGAAACAACATTTAAAGTTCCCCTTCCTCGATATCCCGCTTCAATGAAATTTACCATACGTTGCTTTAAAAGAAAGGGACACCATCCTTTCTCTCCCCAAATATCGCTCCGGAAGAAGGTATCTAAGTTTCTCTTCCGCCCAAAATCCCACTTCAAAAGGGGGCATCCCAAGTCCCCTTTCCCAAAATCCCACTTCAAAAAGGGGCATCCAAAGTCCCCTTTCGCAACATCCCACATCCTGCTTTAAAGGGAATACAAATCTTCTCACATCCCACTTCAAAGAGAAAGAACATTCAAAATTCCCCTTTCAAAATCCCACTTTAAGGGACATTCAAGTTCCCTTTTGCAAATCCCACTTCAAGGAAAAATTTTCTTCTGCCACATCTGTTGCAGGATGGCGGCAGGGATGTCATTGTTACTAATCCTCGTGATTATAACTGCTACTGCCCAGAACCTCATCGGTTATGATTGCGGAGGTACTCACCTGAATATGACGACCATTTCGTTACTCGACGTCCAGGAATGCGACATCCCCGTGATCACTCCGACAGTGAGAGAAACACACATACAACTATTACAACTTACTAATTTCCAAAGGACGCGAGTCCTGCAATGCAAGGTGATAATAGATCGAACAATCCACCATTGCGGGGCATACTCGCATACATCGGTCGTAACCAACGGAAGATTAAACTATTTGCACGAAATCTCAAAAGAGCAGTGCCAGCAAATTCATGCCACTGGAATGCTCAGATTGGGATACAACACGGAATTTCTAGACCTAAAAGTCAATCAAACGTCGACGAGACCTGTAACGCTAGCCGGATCTCTAGGCATCGACGGAACGTGCTCAGGAACCCAGTACTCAGACACGTTCGGAACATGGGACAAGGTAGTGGTCCAAGCCACGGTTACCATAACCCTCAGAAGCTACACGGGAGTAGTGTTACGTCTTGGGACGTTTTCCCAACATCAGTTAGCCGCAAATCCGTGTTGGCCCACTTTGGGGCCAAAAAGCCCACTATGGGCCCGCAAACGTGCCCAGAAGAAAGAGGAGCAATAATCCGTATTGGCCCATTTTGGGGCCAAAAAGCCCACTATGGGCCCGCAAACGCTCCCAGAAACAAGAGGAGCAAGAATCCGTATTGGCCCATTTTGGGGCCAAAGAGCCTGTGTGAGGCCATCCACTATGCCATGGGACACCTCAAACGCCCCGGATTAAATTTTGGCCCACGAGGCGATTGTGGGGACGCCCATGGGCACATTGACTCGTCCTGGTAAGGAAAAGGTGGCCCTCGGTTCCTACGCCTCTGCCAGACCATCAGCAGGAACATGGGAGAACGTAGGATGCGCGAACATCTCCTCCCGAGAAAAGGTATATAGGGAGGTGGATGGCCACCTTCGAGTCAGTCGTTGGGAACGACTCGGAGCGAGCAGTCGCTCCGGCCGAGACGCTCCCGACGACTAGCTCCCGAGGGAGCACTAGCTGCACCCTCATCCTCGAGCGCACAGCTGCTCTATCCTTCCACGGTAGCACATAGATGCTCCGTCACCTTTCCTAGAGGGCGCTAGTCGCACTCATCCCTGAGCACACAGCTGCTCATTCCGTTCACGGTAGCACATAGGTGCTCCGTTACCTCTTCCTAGAGAGCGCCAGCCGCCCTCATCCCTGAGCACATAGCTGCTCATTCCGTTCACGGCAGCACATAGGTGCTCCGTTACCTCTTCCTAGAGAGCGCCAGCCGCCCTCATCCCTGAGCACACAGTTGCTCATTCCGTTCACGGCAGCACATATATGCTCCGTTACCTCTTCCTAGAGAGCGCCAGCCGCCCTCATCCCTGAGCACACAGCTGCTGATTTCGTTCACGACAGCACACAGATGCTCGGTTACTCCATCCTCGAAGCACATAGCTGCTCATCCTCCTCCTACCTTGTAGTAGAGCGCTTAGATGCTCCACTACACACATACACACACATCAGTGCGCTAGTCACACCATCGGCTCTAACGGAACGAGGACCTCCGGCTACAACGGAATAAGGACCTCTGGCTCCAACGGAACGAGCACCTCCGGCTCCATGGTATAGCCACCAAGCCGCTACTGATGACCATATTAGGTAGTGTCAGGCTCCATCACAGCTGAGGGTGCGCACGCAGCAGGAGTAGCCACCAAGCCACTGCAGCAGACCATATTAGGTAATGCGGAACTCTACCACGGCTGAGGGTGCGCGCGCAACCAGGAGCAGCCAGTTCGCTGCCGAAGAGGATATTAGGCGGGAACTCGGGCTATTCCAGTCAGTCTGCACTTCGAGCACAACCAAGAAGTTTCTTGTCGGAGCTATCGAGAAGTCCGCTGCCGAAGTCAACTCCATCGAGAGGGAATCAGGTTGAAGGGAGCCCCCACGAGGATCACCGGACACTCTAATTACACCAAAGGTAACACTTCACCTTTCGCCTCTCTCTTCTACTCACGGGCATTAGTTGCCTTGCTCGTTAGCACTAGTTGCTTCATCCTCAGAGCATCAGTTGCTCTTTCTATCCTCAGAGCACTAACTGCTCTTCCTAACCTAAAAGGCACTAGTTGCCCATCCTCAGAGCACTAGCTGCTCTT
>CATKWD010000142.1:0-25000 GCA_949825005.1 Gasteruption jaculator
GATATCTTTTTCCCTATTGAGATTTCGACCCCGAGCACCCGAAAAATCGATTCTACGCGCAAAATTACCCCTAGAAATGACCCTATCCCGATCGATTTTGAATATTTAATTTTCACCCATTTTTGGGAGGGTCAAAGTAGGTCCAAAATTTTACCTTTTTGCACCTTTTTGGACCACCTAAGATCGACTTTTTCTCAACGGCTAATGGAGCTAGGGATTCCGGCCGGTGCTCATTCGACGTGTTTTCGCGCGTAGAATGCAATGGAATCGTCAGAATTTCCGATATCCCAAAGGAAATGGCACTTTTGGCCCAAAAACCTCATTTTTGGTCAAAATAACGTGGATATCTTTTTCCCTATTGAGATTTCGACCCCGAGCACCCGAAAAATCGATTCTACGCGCAAAATTACCCCTAGAAATGACCCTATCCCGATCGATTTTGAATATTTAATTTTCACCCATTTTTGGGAGGGTCAAAGTAGGTCCAAAATTTTACCTTTTTGCACCTTTTTGGACCACCTAAGATCGACTTTTTCTCAACAGCTAATCGAGCTAGGGATTCCGGCGGGTGCTCATTCGACGTGTTTTCGCGCGTAGAATGCAATGGAATCGTCAGAATTGCCGATATCCCAAAGGAAATGGCACTTTTGGCCCAAAAACCCCATTTTTGGTCAAAATAACGTGGATATCTTTTTCCCTATTGAGATTTCGACCCCGAGCACCCGAAAAATCGATTCTACGCGCAAAATTACCCCTAGAAATGACCCTATCCCGATCGATTTTGAATATTTAATTTTCACCCATTTTTGGGAGGGTCAAAGTAGGTCCAAAATTTTACCTTTTTGCACCTTTTTGGACCACCTAAGATCGACTTTTTCTCAACGGCTAATCGAGCTAGGGATTCCGGCGGGTGCTCATTCGACGTGTTTTCGCGCGTAGAATGCAATGGAATCGTCAGAATTGCCGATATCCCAAAGGAAATGGCACTTTTGGCCCAAAAACCCCATTTTTGGTCAAATTAACGTGGATATCTTTTTCCCTATTGAGATTTCGACCCCGAGCACCCGAAAAACGAAAAATCGATTCTACGCGCAAAATTACCCCTAGAAATGACCCTATCCCGATCGATTTTGAATATTTAATTTTCACCCATTTTTGGGAGGGTCAAAGTAGGTCCAAAATTTTACCTTTTTGCACCTTTTTGGACCACCTAAGATCGACTTTTTCTCAACGGCTAAATGAGCTAGGGAATCCGGCGGCTGCTCATTCGACGTGTTTTCGCGCGTAGAATGCAATGGAATCGTCAGAATTGCCGATATCCCAAAGGAAATGGCACTTTTGGCCCAAAAACCCAATTTTTGGTCAAATTAACGTGGATATCTTTTTCCCTATTGAGATTTCGACCCCGAGCACCCGAAAAATCGATTCTACGCGCAAAATTACCCCTAGAAATGACCCTATCCCGATCGATTTTGAATATTTAATTTTCACCCATTTTTGGGAGGGTCAAAGTAGGTCCAAAATTTTACCTTTTTGCACCTTTTTGAACCACCTAAGATCGACTTTTTCTCAACGGCTAATCGAGCTAGGGATTCCGGCGGGTGCTCATTCGACGTGATTTCGCGCGTAGAATGCAATGGAATCGTCAGAATTGCCGATATCCCAAAGGAAATGGCACTTTTGGCCAAAAACCCCATTTTTGGTCAAATTAACGTGGATATCTTTTTCCCTATTGAGATTTCGACCCCGAGCACCCGAAAAATCGATTCTACGCGCAAAATTACCCCTAGAAATGACCCTATCCCGATCGATTTTGAATATTTAATTTTCACCCATTTTTGGGAGGGTCAAAGTAGGTCCAAAATTTTACCTTTTTGCACCTTTTTGGACCACCTAAGATCGACTTTTTCTCAACGGCTAATGGAGCTAGGGATTCCGGCCGGTGCTCATTCGACGTGTTTTCGCGCGTAGAATGCAATGGAATCGTCAGAATTTCCGATATCCCAAAGGAAATGGCACTTTTGGCCCAAAAACCTCATTTTTGGTCAAAATAACGTGGATATCTTTTTCCCTATTGAGATTTCGACCCCGAGCACCCGAAAAATCGATTCTACGCGCAAAATTACCCCTAGAAATGACCCTATCCCGATCGATTTTGAATATTTAATTTTCACCCATTTTTGGAGGGTCAAAGTAGGTCCAAAATTTTACCTTTTTGCACCTTTTTGGACCACCTAAGATCGACTTTTTCTCAACAGCTAATCGAGCTAGGGATTCCGGCGGGTGCTCATTCGACGTGTTTTCGCGCGTAGAATGCAATGGAATCGTCAGAATTGCCGATATCCCAAAGGAAATGGCACTTTTGGCCCAAAAACCCCATTTTTGGTCAAAATAACGTGGATATCTTTTTCCCTATTGAGATTTCGACCCCGAGCACCCGAAAAATCGATTCTACGCGCAAAATTACCCCTAGAAATGACCCTATCCCGATCGATTTTGAATATTTAATTTTCACCCATTTTTGGGAGGGTCAAAGTAGGTCCAAAATTTTACCTTTTTGCACCTTTTTGGACCACCTAAGATCGACTTTTTCTCAACGGCTAATCGAGCTAGGGATTCCGGCGGGTGCTCATTCGACGTGTTTTCGCGCGTAGAATGCAATGGAATCGTCAGAATTGCCGATATCCCAAAGGAAATGGCACTTTTGGCCAAAAACCCCATTTTTGGTCAAATTAACGTGGATATCTTTTTCCCTATTGAGATTTCGACCCCGAGCACCCGAAAAATCGATTCTACGCGCAAAATTACCCCTAGAAATGACCCTATCCCGATCGATTTTGAATATTTAATTTTCACCCATTTTTGGGAGGGTCAAAGTAGGTCCAAAATTTTACCTTTTTGCACCTTTTTGGACCACCTAAGATCGACTTTTTCTCAACGGCTAAATGAGCTAGGGAATCCGGCGGCTGCTCATTCGACGTGTTTTCGCGCGTAGAATGCAATGGAATCGTCAGAATTGCCGATATCCCAAAGGAAATGGCACTTTTGGCCCAAAAACCCCATTTTTGGTCAAATTAACGTGGATATCTTTTTCCCTATTGAGATTTCGACCCCGAGCACCCGAAAAATCGATTCTACGCGCAAAATTACCCCTAGAAATGACCCTATCCCGATCGATTTTGAATATTTAATTTTCACCCATTTTTGGGAGGGTCAAAGTAGGTCCAAAATTTTACCTTTTTGCACCTTTTTGAACCACCTAAGATCGACTTTTTCTCAACGGCTAATCGAGCTAGGGATTCCGGCGGGTGCTCATTCGACGTGATTTCGCGCATAGAATGCAATGGAATCGTCAGAATTGCCGATATCCAAAGGAAATGGCACTTTTGGCCCAAAAACCCCATTTTTGGTCAAATTAACGTGGATATCTTTTTCCCTATTGAGATTTCGACCCCGAGCACCCGAAAAATCGATTCTACGCGCAAAATTACCCCTAGAAATGACCCTATCCCGATCGATTTTGAATATTTAATTTTCACCCATTTTTGGAAGGGTCAAAGTAGGTCCAAAATTTTACCTTTTTGCACCTTTTTGGACCACCTAAGATCGACTTTTTCTCAACGGCTAAACGAGCTAGGGATTCCGGCGGGTGCTCATTCGACGTGTTTTCGCGCGTAGAATGCAATGGAATCGTCAGAATTGCCGATATCCCAAAGAAAATGGCACTTTTGGCCCAAAAACCCCATTTTTGGTCAAATTAACGTGGATATCTATTTCCCTATTGAGATTTCGACCCCGAGCACCCGAAAAATCGATTCTACGCGCAAAATTACCCTAGAAATGACCCTATCCCGATCGATTTTGAATATTTAATTTTCACCCATTTTTGGGAGGGTCAAAGTAGGTCCAAAATTTTACCTTTTTGCACCTTTTTGGACCACCTAAGATCGACTTTTTCTCAAAGGCTAATCGAGCTAGGGATTCCGGCGGGTGCTCATTCGACGTGTTTTCGCGCGTAGAATGCAATGGAATCGTCAGAATTGCCGATATCCCAAAGGAAATGGCACTTTTGGCCCAAAAACCCCATTTTGGTCAAAATAACGTGGATATCTTTTTCCCTATTGAGATTTCGACCCGAGCACCCGAAAAATCGATTCTACGCGCAAAATTACCCCTAGAAATGACCCTATCCCGATCGATTTTGAATATTTAATTTTCACCAATTTTGGGAGGGTCAAAGTAGGTCCAAAATTTTACCTTTTTGCACCTTTTTGGACCACCTAAGATCGACTTTTTCTCAACGGCTAATCGAGCTAGGGATTCCGGCGGGTGCTCATTCGACGTGTTTTCGCGCGTAGAATGCAATGGAATCGTCAGAATTGCCGATATCCCAAAGGAAATGGCACTTTTGGCCCAAAAACCCCATTTTTGGTCAAAATAACGTGGATATCTTTTTCCCTATTGAGATTTCGACCCCGAGCACCCGAAAAATCGATTCTACGCGCAAAATTACCCCTAGAAATGACCCTATCCCGATCGATTTTGAATATTTAATTTTCACCAATTTTGGAGGGTCAAAGTAGGTCCAAAATTTTACCTTTTTGCACCTTTTTGGACCACCTAAGATCGACTTGTTCTTAACGGCTAATCGAGCTAGGGATTCCGGCGGGTGCTCATTCGACGTGTTTTCGCGCGTAGAATGCAATGGAATCGTCAGAATTGCCGATATCCCAAAGGAAATGGCACTTTTGGCCCAAAAACCCCATTTTTGGTCAAAATAACGTGGATATCTTTTTCCCTATTGAGATTTCGACCCCGAGCACCCGAAAAATCGATTCTACGCGCAAAATTACCCCTAGAAATGACCCTATCCCGATCGATTTTGAATATTTAATTTTCACCCATTTTTGGGAGGGTCAAAGTATGGTCCAAAATTTTACCTTTTTGCACCTTTTTGGACCACCTAAGATCGACTTTTTCTCAACGGCTAATCGAGCTAGGGATTCCGGCGGGTGCTCATTCGACGTGTTTTCGCGCGTAGAATGCAATGGAATCGTCAGAATTGCCGATATCCCAAAGGAAATGGCACTTTTGGCCCAAAAACCCCATTTTTGGTCAAATTAACGTGGATATCTTTTTCCCTATTGAGATTTCGACCCCGAGCACCCGAAAAATCGATTCTACGCGCAAAATTACCCCTAGAAATGACCCTATCCCGATCGATTTTGAATATTTAATTTTCACCCATTTTTGGGAGGGTCAAAGTAGGTCCAAAATTTTACTTTTTGCACCTTTTTGGACCACCTAAGATCGACTTTTTCTCAACGGCTAAATGAGCTAGGGAATCCGGCGGCTGCTCATTCGACGTGTTTTCGCGCGTAGAATGCAATGGAATCGTCAGAATTGCCGATATCCCAAAGGAAATGGCACTTTTGGCCCAAAAACCCCATTTTTGGTCAAATTAACGTGGATATCTTTTTCCCTATTGAGATTTCGACCCCGAGCACCCGAAAAATCGATTCTACGCGCAAAATTACCCCTAGAAATGACCCTATCCCGATCGATTTTGAATATTTAATTTTCACCCATTTTTGGGAGGGTCAAAGTAGGTCCAAAATTTTACCTTTTTGCACCTTTTTGAACCACCTAAGATCGACTTTTTCTCAACGGCTAATCGAGCTAGGGATTCCGGCGGGTGCTCATTCGACGTGTTTTCGCGCGTAGAATGCAATGGAATCGTCAGAATTGCCGATATCCCAAAGGAAATGGCACTTTTGGCCCAAAAACCCCATTTTTGGTCAAATTAACGTGGATATCTTTTTCCCTATTGAGATTTCGACCCCGAGCACCCGAAAAATCGATTCTACGCGCAAAATTACCCCTAGAAATGACCCTATCCCGATCGATTTTGAATATTTAATTTTCACCCATTTTTGGGAGGGTCAAAGTAGGTCCAAAATTTTACCTTTTTGCACCTTTTTGGACCACCTAAGATCGACTTTTTCTCAACGGCTAATCGAGCTAGGGATTCCGGCGGGTGCTCATTCGACGTGTTTTCGCGCGTAGAATGCAATGGAATCGTCAGAATTGCCGATATCCCAAAGGAAATGGCACTTTTGGCCCAAAAACCCCATTTTTGGTCAAAATAACGTGGATATCTTTTTCCCTATTGAGATTTCGACCCCGAGCACCCGAAAAATCGATTCTACGCGCAAAATTACCCCTAGAAATGACCCTATCCCGATCGATTTTGAATATTTAATTTTCACCAATTTTGGGAGGGTCAAAGTAGGTCCAAAATTTTACCTTTTTGCACCTTTTTGGACCACCTAAGATCGACTTGTTCTTAACGGCTAATCGAGCTAGGGATTCCGGCGGGTGCTCATTCGACGTGTTTTCGCGCGTAGAATGCAATGGAATCGTCAGAATTGCCGATATCCCAAAGGAAATGGCACTTTTGGCCCAAAAACCCCATTTTTGGTCAAAATAACGTGGATATCTTTTTCCCTATTGAGATTTCGACCCCGAGCACCCGAAAAATCGATTCTACGCGCAAAATTACCCCTAGAAATGACCCTATCCCGATCGATTTTGAATATTTAATTTTCACCCATTTTTGGGAGGGTCAAAGTAGGTCCAAAATTTTACCTTTTTGCACCTTTTTGAACCACCTAAGATCGACTTTTTCTCAACGGCTAATCGAGCTAGGGATTCCGGCGGGTGCTCATTCGACGTGTTTTCGCGCGTAGAATGCAATGGAATCGTCAGAATTGCCGATATCCCAAAGGAAATGGCACTTTTGGCCCAAAAACCCCATTTTTGGTCAAATTAACGTGGATATCTTTTTCCCTATTGAGATTTCGACCCCGAGCACCCGAAAAATCGATTCTACGCGCAAAATTACCCCTAGAAATGACCCTATCCCGATCGATTTTGAATATTTAATTTTCACCAATTTTTGGGAGGGTCAAAGTAGGTCCAAAATTTTACCTTTTTGCACCTTTTTGGACCACCTAAGATCGACTTTTTCTCAACGGCTAATCGAGCTAGGGATTCCGGCGGGTGCTCAATCGACGTGTTTTCGCGCGTAGAATGCAATGGAATCGTCAGAATTGCCGATATCCCAAAGGAAATGGCACTTTTGGCCCAAAAACCCCATTTTTGGTCAAAATAACGTGGATATCTTTTTCCCTATTGAGATTTCGACCCCGAGCACCCGAAAAATCGATTCTGCGCGCAAAATTACCCCTAGAAATGACCCTATCCCGATCGATTTTGAATATTTAATTTTCACCCATTTTTGGGAGGGTCAAAGTAGGTCCAAAAGGGTATAGCCGATTAAGGGGGTCAAAAGTGCCCCTAAACCAAATTACATGTACAATGGGTCATTCGATAGCTTTTCGAAAAAGATTCATTTGTGCCAAATTTCAGCTCTGTGTCTCAACCTGGGGGCCAGGAATGGGCAAAATTCGAAAATCTTGTTTTTGCCCAATTTGGCCCATGCTATGGTGAGAAAAAATCAGAAAAAAATCAGAGACATTTCGGTTATAGGGACACATATTACAGAATTTTTACAGATTTTTTAACCCAAAATTGAAGTCGTAAAAAATCAAAAACGTAAAAAAATTTCGAAAAATGCCCATTTCGAATCGAAGGAGTCGCGGAACTATAATCATATTTTAAGAGGAAATGCATATTCATATTACTATTGTTCATGAATTTTTTCAGATTTTTTGGTTTGGTGCGCCATAGTTAAAAAAAATAAAAACCAATATTTACGTCGAATTTTACGTTTTAAAATTAAATATTTACATGAAAACTTTAATTTAAATACTTTTCTCAACGAAATAAGTGATTTATGATATTTTCGACTTATCAACATTTAATGAATTCGCATAAGGAATAAACGAAACTAACTAAACGTGATTAGCTAGAACCATGCGGCACGCTTTATACCTTCACTTGTACGTTACTTTTCAACGGCGTCGGTGGCGCAGTCGGTAAGCATTCGGACGTTGAATCGCTGCAAACTTTTTGGCGTGGATTCGAATCCTCGATCCATCTTTTTTTTTTTCACAAAATGTATATTTCTCTCAATTGTCAATTATACAGATATATTTAATCAATATTTATTTGCAAATGCTTAACCATATTTCAGCTTGCCCTAAAGTATTTTTATAAATTGGTCTTTTGAACAATTGTACTTGGGTTGTAATAGCAACTATTTAATCTTTTGTTGTTGCCTTTTCCTTAAGATACAAATTCTACATGTTTTGTCCACCTAAGGAAGATTGCTTTCTAGCTATTAATTACCATCGAATGATTGTGTTGTCCAAAATACATGTAACTTCAATGTCTTAAGTATGAGTTGTTATTGATTAAAGAAATTATTGTATGTTTTATTACTTCTGTATAAACATGCTTATAGTTCAGGTGTGAGATCGGCGCCGGGGTAAGGTTTTTGTTTGATAGATTAGTAACGACTTTATCTAATATACAACGGAAACGCATCAGACATAAATAAGTTCAATAAATTATTCAAACTTTGCAAATATAATAGCAGAGTCTGAGTTTTCCAGTTTTTTGAATGCGGAACAAAAAGAAAAAAGATAAAGGTCTTAATATAAACAATTTTGCTCAGTAGTAAGCGACATTGAAGTTACATGTATTTTGAACAATACAATCACTCGGTGGTAATAAATGGCTAGAAAGTAATCTTCCTTGGGTGGACAAAACATGTAGAATTCGTATCTTAAGGAAAAGGCAACAACAAAAGAATAAATAGTTGCTATTACAACCCAAGTACAATTGTTCAAAAGACCAATTTTTATAAAAATACTTTAGAGCAAGCTGAAATATGGTTAAGCATTTGCAAATAAATATTGATTAAATATATCTGTATAATTGACAATTGAAAGAAATATACATTTTGTGAAAAAAAAAAGATGGTCCGAGGATTCGAACCCACGCCAAAAAGTTTGCAGCGATTCAACGTCCGAATGCTTACCGATTGCGCCACCGACGCCGTTGAAAAGTAACGTACAAGTTAAGGTATAAAACGTGCCGCATGGTTCTGGCTAATCACGTTTAGTTAGTTTCGTTTATTTCTTATGCGAATTCATTAAATGTTGATACGTCGAAAATATCATAAATCACTTATTTCGTTGAGAAAAGTATTTAAACTAAAGTTTTCATGTAAATATTTAATTTTAAAACGTGAAATTCGACGTAAATATTGGTTTTTATTTTTTTTAACTATGGCGCACCAAACCAAAAAATCTGAAAAAATTCATGAACAATAGTAATATGAATATGCATTTCCTATTAAAATATGATTATAGTTCCGCGACTCCTTCGATTCGAAATGGGCATTTTTCGAAATTTTTTTACGTTTTTGATTTCTTACGACTTCAATTTTGGGTTAAAAAATCTGTAAAAATTCTGTAACATGTGTCCCTATAACCGAAATGTCTCTGATTTTTTTCTGATTTTTTCTCACCATAGCATGGGCCAAATTGGGCAAAAACAAGATTTTCGAATTTTGCCCATTACTGGCCCCCAGGTTGAGATACAGAGCTGAAATTTGGCACAAATAAATCTTTTTCGAAAAGCTATCGAATGACCCATTGTACATGCAATTTGGTTTAGGGGCACTTTTGACCCCCTTAATCGGCTATACCCTTTTACCTTTTTGCACCTTTTTGACCACCTAAGATCGACTTTTTCTCAACGGCTAATCGAGCTAGGGATTCCGGCGGGTGCTCATTCGACGTGTTTTCGCGCGTAGAATGCAATGGAATCGTCAGAATTGCCGATATCCCAAAGGAAATGGCACTTTTGGCCCAAAAACCCCATTTTTGGTCAAAATAACGTGGATATCTTTTTCCCTATTGAGATTTCGACCCCGAGCACCCGAAAAATCGATTCTACGCGCAAAATTACCCCTAGAAATGACCCTATCCCGATCGATTTTGAATATTTAATTTTCACCCATTTTTGGGAGGGTCAAAGTAGGTCCAAAATTTTACCTTTTTGCACCTTTTTGGACCACCTAAGATCGACTTTTTCTCAACGGCTAAACGAGCTAGGGATTCCGGCGGGTGCTCATTCGACGTGTTTTCGCGCGTAGAATGCAATGGAATCGTCAGAATTGCCGATATCCCAAAGGAAATGGCACTTTTGGCCCAAAAACCCCATTTTTGGTCAAAATAACGTGGATATCTTTTTCCCTATTGAGATTTCGACCCCGAGCACCCGAAAAATCGATTCTACGCGCAAAATTACCCCTAGAAATGACCCTATCCCGATCGATTTTGAATATTTAATTTTCACCAATTTTGGGAGGGTCAAAGTAGGTCCAAAATTTTACCTTTTTGCACCTTTTTGGACCACCTAAGATCGACTTTTTCTCAACGGCTAATCTAGCTAGGGATTCCGGCGGGTGCTCATTCGACGTGTTTTCGCGCGTAGAATGCAATGGAATCGTCAGAATTGCCGATATCCCAAAGGAAATGGCACTTTTGGCCCAAAAACCCCATTTTTGGTCAAAATAACGTGGATATCTTTTTCCCTATTGAGATTTCGACCCCGAGCACCCGAAAAATCGATTCTACGCGCAAAATTACGCCTAGAAATGACCCTATCCCGATTGATTTTGAATATTTAATTTTCACCCATTTTTGGGAGGGTCAAAGTAGGTCCAAAATTTTACCTTTTTGCACCTTTTAAGGGTGCAAAAAGGTAAAACCTTTTTGCAAAAAGGTAAAAGGGTGCAAAAAGGCCCTCGTAAGGTCTAAATCTTTAAGTAAGAGTGTTCGTCGGGGTAACCCAAAATGACCTGGAGACACCGTCGGGATATCCGGGAAGAGTTTTCTTTTCTGTATAAGCGTTCGAGTTCCCTGGAAACCTCTAGCAGGGAGATAGGGTTTGGAACGCGAAGAGCACCGCAGTTGCGGCGGTGTCCGGATCATCCCCTCGGACCTTGAAAATCCAGGAGAGGGCCACGTGGAGGTGTCGCGCCGGTTCGTACCCATATCCGCAGCAGGTCTCCAAGGTGAAGAGCCTCTAGTCGATAGACTAATGTAGGTAAGGGAAGTCGGCAAATTGGATCCGTAACTTCGGGATAAGGATTGGCTCTGAGGAGCGGGGCGTGTCGGGCTTGGTCGGGAAGCGGGTCTGGCTGACGTGCCGGGCCTGGGCGAGGTGAACGACTTTCTGTCCGGGATCCGAGCTCGGTCCCGTGCCTTGGCCTCCCGCGGATCTTCCTTGCTGCGAGGCTTCCGTGGCGGTTAATCCCGTCGCGGTCGTTCTCTTCGGCCGCCATTCAACGCTCAGCTCAGAACTGGCACGGACAAGGGGAATCCGACTGTCTAATTAAAACAAAGCATTGCGATGGCCCTCGCGGGTGTTGACGCAATGTGATTTCTGCCCAGTGCTCTGAATGTCAACGTGAAGAAATTCAAGCAAGCGCGGGTAAACGGCGGGAGTAACTATGACTCTCTTAAGGAGTAACTATGACTCTCTTAAGGGAGTCATAGTGAAGCAGCAGAGAGCCTCCTCGTGGCCCCGCTGGACACCGAGTCTTTTCTCGGTGACGAATCTCTGCCGGCTCAGAACATCTTGGAGCCTAGACATCATACTAGGGTGCAGCCCACCCAAGTGGCCGATCTCTCACCTTCGGGCGTATGATGTCGAACCAATTGAGAGGAGGCACTGAGGCTTAGCCTCGGGCGCGTGTGGGTTTGCAGCCCTCACGTGCTTTTCGGAATCAGCACCTAAGTCAAATAAAGAAAGAGACAGGCCTGAGGGCCGACGCCCGTGTACTCGGAGCACGGGCCTGATTCCACCTGATCCGGACAATCTACCGTCTGATCAACCCCCTCAACGACAACATGAATCTCGGCCAGCAGAGATAGCATGTCCCCAATGTGTCCCTAGGCGTTCCTTCTCCACACGACGTGGTCTCGCCAATCATATGCGTACACACTTACCCGAAGAGCCTATTGCCGGACCCTCTGGTACCGCGGAAACTAATAGATTGCTGGGCCCAACACCGCTCAGCCGTGGTTTTGTGTGTCCCAACTGTGACCCTCCCAGAGAGTTCGAGACCAAGATCGGTTTGGGTGTCCATAGGCGGCAAGTCCATCCTGCCATAGTCAACGAGGAGATTAACGTAGAGCGTAGGAACAGGGGTTTTTCTCCTGAAGAGATGAGGCTAGCTGCGAGTGAAGAAGCTCGCGTTGTCTGCACAGGTTGCGACAAAGATGGCCAACAGGTCAAATTTGTCAACGTCTACCTATCACAATTTTTTCCGGGACGTACCATCGATTCCCTTAAATATATGAGGAAGACAGCAACCTACAAACAACTATTAGAAGACGCCACCTCCTCCCGCAGAAACGAAGGCACCAACGCACTTGTCACCCCAGATTCGGACGACGTACAACTAGGAGGGCCTAACCCCCAGCCTCATTCCGATGCTGAACGATATCTGGACGCTGTCCGTGGACTCCTCCCGGACCTGAGATCCTCGGATTTTCGAGGATCAGAACTTCTAGTAAGCATTGTCGAACAGGTCGAGAGTAGCCAAGACATATCCTCGGCGATAATATCTTGGCTAAAAGCCGTTTTTCCAACATTCGGCAAGCTGAGGGCTAGGAAACCTCCAGAGCCTAATACTGGATTGCCTTCTAATAGGACACACAGAAGGCGTAGGGAATATGCCTCCATGCAGACTCTTTTTAAGAAATGCATGTCGAGAGCGGCTCGTGTTGTGTTAGATGGAGATAAAGAGCCAACACCTCCTCCACTAGAGGACATGGTTGAGTATTGGCAGCCATTGCTCACTGTACCCTCGTCTCCACATGAGCAACACGAACCGCTCCCGAAACACCTTCAGAAGCGGAGTCTCACTTCTCCTATTACAACTGAGGTAGTGAAACAGATTAATGTTCCCACAAATTCAGCGGCTGGCTTGGACGGCATAACACCTGCCATGTGGAATAGAGTTCCTCTTACACACAAAACCCTGTTCTACAATGTCATCCTCCACATCGGTTCGTTTCCAGAAGAGTTGCTGAGAAGTAGAACAATTTTTGTTCCAAAGAAGTCGGAGAATGTTTCACCCGCTGACTTTAGACCGATCAGCATTGCTTCAACGGTAGTTCGCCAACTACATAAGATCTTGGCCAGACGAATGATGGACGCCAAAGTCATCGATGAAAGACAACGTTGCCTAGATGATGGTTGTGCCGAGAACATAGCGGTCTTGGCCGCCATCACGCACGATGCGCGGAGCCGATTACAGGAGCTTCATGTGAGCTCCTTGGACTTCGCTAAGGCATATGATTTGGTAAGCCATCACGCAATCACCTCTACCGTCACTGAGGCTGGAATTCCCGACTCACTCGTCAGCTACATTGCGACCACGTATTCTAGGAGCACAACTGTCCTTGAATGCGGCGGGAGCAGGTCACAAACGATCCGTGTGATAAGAGGAGTCCGACAAGGTGATCCTTTGTCCACTATCATCTTCGCAATGGTTGTCGATCGTGTTCTTCGCTCTGTCCCTCCACAAGTTGGCTATTCAGTCGAAGGCAACCTGGTCAATGCGGTTGCGTATGCCGACGATATATGCCTAGTTGCATCATCTAAGGCCGGTATGTCAGCTGCGCTCGATGCGGTTGAGCGCACTGCACAAGCACAAGGCCTGGCATTAAATCCATCGAAGTGTGTGGCAACCTCGTTAATACCATCCGGAAAGGACAAAAAGATCAAAGTCCTAACCATCTCTCAGTTCTCCCTCCAACAAGGCGACCCTATTCGCCAGTTGGGACCGGTCGATGAATGTCGCTATCTAGGCGTAAACATCGGCCCGAGAGGACTAAGAAAAGTATGCCCATCATTGGAGGCGGAACTTAAAAGAATAACGAGTGCCCCACTTAAGCCGCAACAACGACTCAAGATCTTACGTTGTTTTCTAGTGCCCAGATATTATCACCAATTGGTGTTAGCTGGTTGCACTATGAAGGTCTTACGACAACTCGACCTTCAAATTAGGGCGGCTATTCGAAGGTGGCTTCGATTACCGAATGACACCCCTTTAGGATACTTCCATGCTCCTTGCAAAAATGGCGGACTTGGTATCCCAGCTTTTATAACAACAATACCTGCTTTACTCAGAGACAGACTACTGCAAATGAGACAATCATCCTCTCAAGCTGCCGTGTCTGCCTCTCGTACAGAATGGGCTCTGAAGAAGATCTCATGGGCCGAACAAGTCTTAAGCCTTGAGGGCGAAAGATTGTTCACAGCCGAACGCCGGGCTAAGTGGTGGACCAGGCGCCTCCACAATTCAATTGATGGCAAAGAGCTGAGGGAAAGCGGAAAATGTCCCGCCTCTACGAAGTGGATCGATGCGGGTTGTACTGGCATTCCCGGAAGGGATTATGTCCAGTACCACCACGTGCATATAAACAGTCTGCCAACTAAAGTCCGCACGACGAGAGGCCGGAGAACAGCCACCAACACCTTGTGCAGAGCTGGGTGCCGTTGTACGGAGACCGCAGCTCATGTCGTGCAATCTTGTTTCCGCACTCACGGTGGCAGGATCAAGCGTCATGACGCTGTGTGTAACACCCTAGCCGGCTTCTTCAAGTGCAAGAAATTGGAAGTCCACAAAGAACCGCACCTACGTACATCAGAGGGCCTAAGGAAACCAGATCTCGTAGTGGTAAAGGACGAGAAAGCCTGGGTGATAGATGCTCAGGTCGTGACTGGTGCTATGCCGTTGGACGAATCTCACGAGACAAAACGGGCCAAATATAATACCGATCCTGTAAAGGCAGCAGTAGCCAGGTTAACCAAGAGGCCCGCTGAGGCGATTGAGATCACGACGTGCACCGTATCCTGGCGCGGAGTGTGGTCGGCTCAATCCGCGGCATCGCTAGTCACCGACCTGGGCGTCCCCAAGGGGATACTCAGTGGTATTACCACTAGAGTTTTACAAGGGTCCTCCACAAACTGGACCCGATGGAACCAAATTACGCGGTGGGTTCCGTTCGAAAGAGAGGGTATCGGATAGGTGATTGTCCGAATTACAACAAAATTGGGTAACCTGCGTCCCACAACATCTTAAATCGGCTGCAGGCAATAGAGCCGTCCCATCCACCAGAAACCTGTGGATGGTAGCAGGAGGGGTTTGGTGAGTATGCCCCAGCGGAGAGTCTCACACTCCCACTGCTTGCAGTGGCGCCTATAAAAGGTTCCCCTCCTGCTTAAAAAAAAAAAAAAAAAAAAAAAAATAGCCAAATGCCTCGTCATCTAATTAGTGACGCGCATGAATGGATTAACGAGATTCCCAAATCTGTCCCTATCCACCGGGACCCTTCGGCCTCCCTTCATGGGTCTGCCAGGAGGGGGCGCTCGCTCTCCTCAAAGAGATCTCGCGTGGAGAGCGAGAGTAGTGAGGTGCTTGAGGAAGCTGCAGGCGTGGAAGAGGACTTCCTCCAACAGATGCGGGACGTCACCGCGGGTCTTAGGAGTTATATACTCCAGGACTCCAACAAGGTGTCGAAGGCGGCTTCTGACGTCATCCTAAGAAAGGTGAGTGAGTATGAGAGAATTGTAATGAATGTTGTGTGTGAGAAAGAGAGGATGAAAGCGAAGCTGGAAGTTAGTCTGCGAATGAATGCGGGTGAGAATATGAAAGAAATGGTGCGTGAATGTGTAAAAGAATGTGTGAATGAACAAATTAAGAGTCTTGAATGCCTGAGTGAGTGTATTGGTGCGAATGTGATGAATGTTGCTAATGTTGCGAGTGCTTCTGGCGTGATTGGGTCAGCGGGACCATCCTCTGGTTCGCTTCGTATGAATGTGTGTAAGCCTGAAGTGCGTAAGAGTTATGCAGTGGTTGTGCGCGGTGAGAAAGGCAACGAGCGAATGGCGAGTGACATAGTTAAGAATAAGGTGTTGAGCGAAGTGAGTGATAGCGTGAATGTGAGAGTGAAAGCTTTGAGAAAAGTGCGTAGTGGGGGTGTGATTATTGAGACGGTGAATGCGGACGAGGTGCGAATGTTGAGAGAATGCGAGAAGTTCAAGGAGGTAGGGCTTACGGTCGAGCTTCCGAAAAAAGTGGGCCCAAAGGTCATTATATATGACATCCCGAATGAGTTAACGAATGACGTGATAATGGATGAATTGTATGAAAGGAACGTGAATGGAATAATGGAGAAGAAAGAGTTTATTGAGCGAGTGCGTGTTGTCTCCAGGAACAACAAGAAGGATGCGAATGTTGGGAATATGATTATTGAGGTTACGAAGAGTATGCGTGATGTTATTATGAAAGAAAGGCGTGTGTATGTGAAGTGGAACGCTTTTAGAGCAAATGATATAGAACTGGTCATGAGGTGCCATGGGTGTTACGCCTATGGACATCTCATGAAGGAATGCCCGATGAAAGAAAGACTGTGTAAGAATTGTGGCGAGAGTGGGCACATCGCCAGTGCGTGTAAGAATAAGACTGTATGTATGAATTGCCGTGTGAGGAAGGCCGCTGCTGACCACTCAGTGATGTCGAATGAGTGTCCAGAATATCTGAGAGTCCTGGAACGAATGAAAGCGAGAATGTCAGATGACTGAATGTGTTATGAATGCTCTGCAGTTAAACTGTCAGAGGGCGTATGGTGTTATGAATGAGTTGGGACAATTGATGTGTGAGAAAGGTATAAGCATAGGGCTCTTACAAGAGCCCTATTTCTCCCATGGTGGTGTGCGTGGACTCCCAGGAAGCATGAATGTGATTGCGAGCCGGAACTTGAAGGCTGCAATTGTTTTGAATGATGCGAATCTTGATGTTGTTGTTGTGAGTGAGTGTGAAGAAGTGTTTGGTGTTTGCGTGTGGCTGAGGGGGGACTTTGGTGAGCTGTATGTGGTGTCTGTTTATTGTGAAATTGGTGAGGATATGAATGTGTATACAGAGTATCTGGATAGAGTGAGGGCCCGAGTAAATGGAAAAAGAATGCTTGTGGGTATGGATGCGAATGCTGTGTCGGAACTCTGGCACAGCAAGGTTATGCATGGAGAGAGACCGAATGCGAGAAGGGGCCATATCCTCGAGGAATGGGTGTTAGGGAACGATATGATTGTGCTGAATGAGCCGAGCGAATTTTATACGTTCAGTGGTCACCAGGGTGAAAGTGATATAGATGTTACTTTGTGTAATGGTGAGACGAATGATTTTTGGTATGAATGGAAGATCAAGAGCGATTGGAGTGTGAGTGACCACAACCTGATTTCAATCAGGTTGAGGTACGGACGTGATGATACCGGGAGAGTGAATGTGCATGAAGTGAGAAAAAGGTGGAGCGAAAAAGATGTCGACTGGACTGCGTACGGAGAGAGTATTTTTGAAAGGGCGGAGAGAATGGGTATTGTTGAATACCAAAGTCTCGACCCTGATGGAATGGTTCGTGTGATGACTGAATGGGTGCATGATGTGAATGATGAAAAATTAATACGTGCGGTGAGAGCCCCAAGGAAAAGAGTGAAATGGTGGAATGATGAGATAGCTCGAATGAGGAAGGATGTAAGGAAAGCGCGAAAGAAATACCAGAGAGCGAGAAGACGAAATTGGGAGAATGCTAATGAATGTTGGACAGAATATAAGGACAGGATGAATGAGTATAAAGGTGTGATTGCGAAAGCGAAAGAGAATGACTGGAGAGAGTTTGTTAGAGTGAAAGGGAATGAAAATCCTTGGGGCGAAGTGTACAAGGTGTGTGCAAGAAAGAAAAGAAAAGATGTTCTGACTGGTATTAGGGTCGGTGACGAGGTGCTTGACACTTGGAATGAATGTGCGAATGCGTTGTTGAATGAATTTTTTCCGGCGCAGGATGCGAATGATATTATGAACCCGGTGGTGCGTGAGTGCGGTAGTGAAGACTATGAGTTTGAATGGAATGAGCTTGTGAATGCGGTGAAAAGAATGAATGTGAGGAAAGCACCTGGGCTGGATGGTATTACTGGAAGAATGGTAAGAACTCTGATGAATGTGGTGCCACTGTACGTGAAATGCATGTTTGATAAATGTTACAGAATGAATGTGTTCCCGCGTGAATGGAAAAAGAGTAGTATTGCAGTGTTGCTAAAGTCCCCTGAGAAAGACCGAAAAGATCCTCGGTCTTATAGACCGATCAGTCTACTACCAGTCTTGGGAAAAGTATTGGAGAGACTGATGGTGGAGAGGCTGCTGCCTAGAGTAAGAGACATTATGTCCGATAGGCAGTTTGGTTTCACGGAAGGACGGTCGACCGAGGATGCCCTAAGGTGTATGAAAGAGTGTGTGAATGGATCTGAGAAGAAATATGTGTTGGGAGTGTTTGTTGATTTTAGAGGAGCGTTTGATAATCTGAACTGGGGGTGTGTGATTGAGAAGCTTAGAGTACTTGGGATCAGAGAGATTGGACTGTGGGAGAACTACTTTTGTGACCGAAGGGTTTGTCTGGTGGGAGAGAATGAGGTTGTATGGAGGGAAGTATGTAGGGGGTGTCCGCAGGGTTCGATCTGCGGTCCCTACATATGGAACCTCATGATGAATGATCTGTTGCTGAATCTGGTGCGAATGGAGTGCAAGGTAGTGGCCTATGCAGATGACGTGCTTCTCCTCGTAGAGGGGAACACACGGAGTGAATTAGAGAGAGTGAGTGCCGAGTACATGCGTGTGGTTGTTGATTGGGGAATGAATGTGGGAGTGGATGTTTCCGAAAAGAAAACAGTGTGCATGTTGCTGAAAGGAAAACTGGCGAGGGCCCCGTGTGTGAGAGTGAATGGGAAAAGCGTTCGGTATGAAAGAAGTGTGAAATATTTAGGGATAGTGATAAGTGAGAGAATGTCCTTCAAAGCCCACTTGGTGTGCATCAGAGAGAGAATGTTGAAGAGTGTGACTGTGTTTAAACGAATATTGAAGAGAGACTGGGGGCTGAGAAGGAAAGTTGTGAATGTTTTGTATAGTGGGTTGTTCCTGGCGAGTGCGATGTACGGTGCGAGTGCGTGGTATGAATGCATGGGCTTTGGGTTCGCGAGGGAGCTCGTTAACCGGTGCCAGCGTGTGGTTATGAGTGCGTGTTTGAGAGTGGTTCGGACGGTCTCCACGGAGGCCATGCAGGTTCTGCTGGGTGTGCTTCCGTGGGACCTAGAGTGTGTGAGAAGGGGTGTAAGGTACAAGTTGCGAAAGGGAGTGTGTCTGGGTGAGATTGACATATTGAGTGATCGTGATGTGAATGAGAGAGGATGGGAAAAATGTATGAATGAGCTTGATGAAAGAGTGTATGACGTGTGGCAGAATAGATGGGATGCTCGCGTGAAAGGCAGAGCGACGTATGGATTTATTAAGGATGTAAGGTTCGTGCGTGAATGTCGGAAGTTTGAATTTGGGTGGAAGGTCGGCTTCTTGCTGACTGGACACGGAAGTATGAATGAGTATTTGGAGAAGTATGGATTGGTGGATGATAAAGGGTGTATGTGTGGAGCGGAGCTGGAGGATGGAATGCATATCTTGGTTGAATGTAGTGTGTATGATGATTTGCGTGATTTGGTGCGAATGGGAGTGGTTGTGAGTGAGAATGGGGGAGTGGATGTGAGCGGTGCAGTTATGAGTGAGGGGTGTTTCAGGGCGCTGAATGAATTTGCTGAGTGTGTGTTTATGCGTAGGAAGGAGAGAATGCGTGAGAGAATGGAGGTGTGAATGCGCCGTCTTCGGCACCGCCCGCAGGGGGGTTAACACCGGTCAAACGCTACGGCGGATTCCGGTAGTTGCCTTTGGAGAGTAGCGTCTCCACGGGTTTCCGAGCTGGTCGACCAATGCCGAGGTTTGCAAGGACCTCAATTGGTAGTAGCCTGTGGCTACGAAAACCTCAGCCGGGTTTAAGGTTACCACGGGGGTCGGGGGCCCGCAGGTGGGGCCTAGCCTCACCTGCCCCGACCATTGGGTACGGCCCATTTGGGAGTATCGTGGTGGCAGTGGTTAAAAGCACACATCGCGTGCTAGGTGGCTGAGCCGTCACCGACGTGTGAGTTGCGGTCTCAACTCGGGCACTGACACTGCAGAGCCAGTAGGGATTTAGAAAGGTCCCGCTCCGACCGGTGAGGTTGTCACGCCTTGCAGCGGGCAACGTACCGGTAGTTCAGTCCCATTTGGGGTGAACGCGCTGATTGGGCGTATCTCAATCCCTCGCCCATGGGGGCCGTGTGGTAGAGCTTTCCGAGCGGAACCGACACGTTAAACTAAAGCGACATACATCTGTCCCTATCTACTTTCTAGCGAAACCACTGCCAAGGGAACGGGCTTGGGAAAATTAGCGGGGAAAGAAGACCCTGTTGAGCTTGACTCTAGTCTGGCACTGTAAGGAGACATGAGAGGTGTAGCATAAGTGGGAGATGGAAACATCGCCGGTGAAATACCACTACTTTCATCGTTTCTTTACTTACTCGGTTAGGCGGAGCCCGTGCGCCGAGGACCTCGGTCCCGGATGTCACGGTGTTCTAGAGCCAAGCGTGTAAGAGTGGCGTGAGGCTTCGGCCGATCGCCGATCATACTCCCGCGTGATCCGATTCGAGGACACTGCCAGGCGGGGAGTTTGACTGGGGCGGTACATCTGTCAAAGAATAACGCAGGTGTCCTAAGGCCAGCTCAGCGAGGACAGAAACCTCGCGTAGAGCAAAAGGGCAAAAGCTGGCTTGATCTCGATGTTCAGTACGCATAGAGACTGCGAAAGCACGGCCTATCGATCCTTTTGGCTTGAAGAGTTTTCAGCAAGAGGTGTCAGAAAAAAAAAGTTACCACAGGGATAACTGGCTTGGAGAGCATGAGGCTGGACGTGCGCTTTCTCTGGCACTGGGGCAGTCGGTAGAAGTCACCACGCTTCATCCGCAGATCCCCAGGCCGGGTCAAAAACCACGATCTAGCTGATGTTCCCCTAACACCAGGAACTAGCCTTAGCGCCGTCCTGGCCGGGGAACTTCGGCGAAGTCGGCGGGCCACGTCTGGTCAAGACCACTCGCCTCACCTTCCCGCGGGGCTCTCCGTGACTCCGACTCGGCTTCTGTCGATTTGGGGGACGAAAGAGCGAGTGGCAGTCGGGAGGTCTTCAGGGGCCGGCCCGCGGGATGCGGGCCGGTACGGGACTTTGCGCACCCCGGAGGACCCTAGCAACACATACCGTAAACCAGTGGTCACGTTTTACTGGAACGGGGGGCTTGCCTTAACCAGCTGGCCTACGAGGATGACAACCTCTATAAACAATCCCTAGCCCCAAGCTGCGGCACGCGGTGATGAGGGTGCGTTTGGACTTTGCGCCAAACGTGGCTGGTGGGTGCACCAGTCGCTAGCGACCAACCCCAGGATACCTGGCGACCTCCTGGGGTAATAGCCTTCCCCGGGTAAGGCGGCTCTGCCCGGGGTGACCTTCCTTCCGACCTACGCGTGGGAACAAAATATGGAGTCCAATACAACAACAACAACAACAAAAAACAACAACAACAAAAAAGAAGAGGGGAGGAGCACTCCAGAGGGAGTGACGAGTGGGAGCGGAAGGGCGACTGCAGTCCATGGACAGCAGCTCGCGGCTGCGCTGGAGAGGCTGAACAAGCCAGTGACGGGCAAAAAGCCGCCCGCCACAACCAAGAGCAGTGGCTCGGCGACCCCGACGTTGGTGCGGCCAACACCCAAAACCAAACGCCGCGCGCAGTGTCCCGTTGTGGACCTAGAAGACGAGACACGAGGGGTGGACTCGGACACAACGTTCGAGTCCTTCTCTTCCTCGATGGCGAGCAGCCGCTCGTCATCAAAGAAACGGGAACGGTCCACAGAGGACTATGTGCGGTCGGTGGAGGAGAAGGCCGCACAGATGGTCCACACCCGTGCAGAAAGGGAGCTCCAGGACAGCCTTGCTGTACTGGACCCCACGATACCTCCCCCCCGTCCGTCCAGAACAGCGACTCCCCTGCCGGAGGAGGGGAAACTGGGTCGCGAAATGCGGGGTAAATCCACGGCCGACGTCGCGGCGCTCGTTCTGGAGCGACAGCAAGATGTCGAGCGCGTGGCCGCGGTGTCCAAGGGCCTCAAGGGCAACCTTGCCCGGGCCCTGCGCCTGGCAGCCTTGGACACCAAGGTGGCCGTAACAGAGCTGGCGACCCGGTCTGCAAGTGCAGCAACGCAGGAGCTGGAGGCGGAAAACGCCTCCCTCCGCGAACAGCTCGCGGTGCTGCGGGCCGAGATGGCACAACTAAGTGCCCTAATGGCACCCAGAGGGAGTATCGCCTCACCACCTCCTTCCTCCTCTGCAAAGAGGAAAAGGAGGATAGAGGAAGACTCCGAGGCAGGGCCGGTGCCATTAGTGCCTGCGGCCACGAGGGCGGATGAAACCCCAAAGAGGGCGGGTGTAACCGCCCCCCCCTCACCAATGGGGGGAAACCAAGGTGCCGGAGACAACCTACTGCAGCAGATCTCCGAGATGATAGACGCCAAACTGGCGTCATTCCGGAGGGAGCTGCAGTCGGCCCCGGCACCAATACGAGCAGAACCGGGTGCCAAAACCACTCCCCCCCCGGCAGGAAAGACCACCGGAAAGAAGAAGAAGACGAGGCAGGCAGCGGAGCCAACGGCCCTGCCCAGGACCAACCCGGCGTCGGGACAGGAACCCGTGGCGACTACGTCCACGGCCGCAGCAACGACCGCAGCTAGTGGACAGCGGGCCCCAGAGGAGTGGGCGAAGGTTGTGGGCCGAAAAGCCAAGAGGGGCAACACAAAGAAGGAGGCAGCGATCCCCGTCAAGGGAAATAAACCGCCCGGTACTGGCCCAAAAGAGGCCCCCAAGAAGTCCAAGGTGGCCCTGCCACCCCGCCCGCCGAGCACGGCAGCTGTCACCTTGACAGTGCCGGCGGGCGGACAGCTGACCTACGCCGAGGCGATGACCGTGGCCAGAGCTAAAATCAGCCTGGCTGAAATCGGCATCGCCTCGATCAAGCCGAAGAGAGGCATCACGGGGGCCTTGGTACTGGAGGTACCGGGGAAGGACGGCTCTGCTAAGGCTGATGCCTTAGCAGAAAAAATGAAGGAAGCCCTGGCCGGGACCGGGGTGAGGATCGCGAGGCCATCTAAAAAAGCGGATATCCGCATTAGAGGCCTCGCGGACTCCATCACCTCGGTCGATGTGGCTAGGGCGGTGGCGACGGCTGGAGGCTGCACCGAGGGGGAGGTAAAAACCGGTGAGGTCCGGATCACCCCCTCAGGCCTGGGAACACTGTGGGTGCAGTGCCCTGCGGCCGCTGCTAGGAAACTAGCAGTCGCGAAAAAGCTGGCCGTAGGGTGGTTCCAGGCCGTGGTGGAGCCTCTCGCGGCACGCCCCCTGCAGTGCTACCGCTGCCTGGAGATGGGGCACACGAGGCAGCGGTGCACGGCCGCTGCTGATAGATCCGACCGCTGCTACAACTGCGGCGGGTCGGACCACAAGGCGGCGAAGTGCTCGGCCCCTCCCAAGTGCACGGTGTGCACCGACAATGGGAGGCTGGCTGGGCACAGACTCGGTAGCCGAAACTGCCCCGCTACTCGCAGCGGCAGCAAAAAAGCGGGGGGAGGTAAGAATACTGGGCCAAAGACAACGGGCCCAGTGGCTGCGAGAACGACGCCAGCCGTCGCCATCAACCCAAGTGAGGTGGTTCCAAAGGGTCCCGGGGTGGCTCCAATGGTCGCCCACGCAGCGGCGGCCATGGAGACCACTCCATAAAGCCAGACATGGGAAGTCTTTCCGGGCCAGTCATACAGATCAATCTGAACCACTCGGCCAGGGCACAGGACCTCCTGATGCAGTACCTGGCTGAGTGGAGTGCCGGAATCGCAGTGGTAGCGGAGCCGTACAGGGTCCCCGACCATCAATACTGGATAGGGGACCTGTTGGGCTCCGTTGCCATTGTATGGGGCGGCAAGCCGGGAACCCCGCCGCCAACGCTGCTGGAAAGAGGCCGGGGTTTCCTGGCCGCCGCCTGGGGTGACATCGCGGTGGTGGCAATCTATGCACCACCGAGCTGGCCCCTTGCGTCCTTTGAAACATACCTGGGCGAGGTTAGGGGGTGTATCACCCGATGCCTTCCTCGCCCGGTGTTAGTCCTGGGGGACTTTAACTCCAAGGCCCAAGCCTGGGGGTCCCCCAGGACTGACGCAAGGGGCTGGGAAGTGCTAGACTGGGCGGACGGATTGGAGCTCCAGTTACTAAATACGGGCTCCGTCCATACGTGCGTGCGGCATAGGGGGTCGTCCATAGTAGACCTCACATGGGCCACCCCCCGGGCCGCGCGGCGTATCTCGGGGTGGAGAGTGGCGGATGAGGTCGAGTCACTGTCTGACCACAGATATGTGATCATCGACCTCTCCGCCAACGGGAACGAATCACCCCGAGGCCGCCCAGCAGCAGGGAGGCCACCGCCGCGATGGGCCCTAAAAAAGCTCGATCAGGACGCCCTGATGGCGGCAGCCCTGGCTGTGGCCTGGCCGGAACGTCCGGCCGGGCCTGTCGACGGGCAGAGGGAGGCCCAATGGCTCCGGGGCGCAATGACGTCGATTTGCGACGTCGCTATGCCCCGGGCCAGGGTCTGCCCTAGAAAAGCAGTGTACTGGTTGTCGCGCGACCTGGCTGAGCTACGCACAGAGTGCGTGGTCGCGCGACGCCAGTACACTCGAGCTCGTCGACGACAGCGAGTCGATGAGGAAAAGGCTGCACAGCTGTATGAGTCATACAGGAAGAAAACTGTGGCTCTGCAGCTGGCCATCAAAAAGGCCAAGGCCCAGGCATGGACGAGTCTCCTCGGCTCTCTGAATAGGGATCCGTGGGGGCGCCCATACAAACTTGTGATGGGACGGCTTCGCCCCTGGGCGCCCCCGCTGACGGAGAGCCTAGACCCTCAGTTTCTCGGGCGGGTCGTGGCCGCGCTGTTCCCACCTGGCGGGGAA
>CATKWD010000142.1:30000-32500 GCA_949825005.1 Gasteruption jaculator
CCTCGAGAGACCGACGGAACCGATGCGCGGGGAGTACTTGGCCTCGGAGGCGTTCGGAGACGCTGGGAACCGATGTGCGGGGAATACTTAGCCTCCGAAGCGTTTGGAACCGATGCGCGGTGTGTACTTAGCCTCTGAAGCGTTCTGAGACGTTGAGAACCGATGCGCGGGGAGTAATTAGCCTCAGAGGCGTTCCGAGACGCTGGAAACCGATGTGCGGGGAGCACTGGCTCCCGAGACCCTCGAGAGACCGGCGGAACCGATGCGCGGTGAGTACTTGGCCTCGGAGGCGTTCGGAGACGCTGGGAACCGATGTGCGGGGAGTACTGGCTCTCCAGAACCTCGAGAGACCGGCGGAACCGATGCGCGGGGAGTACTTGGCCTCGGAGGCGTTCGGAGACGCTGGGAACCGATGTGCGGGGAGTACTTATCCTCAGAAGTGTCGAAAGACCGACGGGAACCGATGCGCGAGCTTCCTCGCTCTGACTCCGGACGTCGCTCGAGCGTTCGGCTCGTTCAGCGAGGTTTACCGCCGTTGCCGCACGTGCTTAAGCGGTCGTTCGGTGTCGCGGCAACTCTCCAGCCGGTATATGTAAGAGGTGGAGTCGAACACGGGACTCGAGGAGCGGAAAGACATAGAGAGGTGAGAGAAACGACACGAGGGTAGTAAAATTGATTACCGTTCGTTCGTCGGTGTCATTGCTAGTGCTCGGTCTCGGGAGAGTCGAGAGTAGAGACGGGCGCGAATCGATTCGCGAGCCCCGTCGCTCTAAGTACCGGCGTCGCTCGGGCGTTCGGCTCGTTCAGCGAGGTTTACCGCCGTTGCCGCACGTGCTTAAGCGGTCGTTCGGTGTCGCGGCAACTCTCCAGCCGGTATATGTAAGAGGTGGAGTCGAGCACGGGACTCGAGGAGCGAAAAGACATAGAGAGGTGAGAGAAACGATATACGAGTGTACTAAAATTGATTACCGTTCGTTCGTCGGTGCCAGTGCTACTGCTCGGTCTCGGGAGAGTCGTGAGTAGAGACGGGCGCGAATCGATGCGCGGGGAGTACTTTGCCTCAGAAGCGCTTGGAAACGCTGGGAACCGATGTGCGGGGAGGTTTAGGTAGCCGGAGTCTCGAGAGACGGGTGGAACCTATGTGCGGGGAGCACTGGCTCTCGAGACCCTCGAGAGACCGACGGAACCGATGTGCGGGGAACATTTCGCCTCAGAAGCGTTCCGAGACGTTGGGAACCGATGTGCGGGGAGTACTGGCTCTCCAGAACCTCGAGAGACCGGCGGAACCGATGCGCGGGGAGTACTTAGCCTCGGAAGCGTTCGGAGACGTTGGGAACCGATGTGCGGGGAACACTTAGCCTCTGAAGCGTTTCGAGACGTTGGGAACCGATGTGCGGGGATTACTGAGCCTCGGAAGCGTTCCGAGACGTTGGGAACCGATGTGCGGGGAGTACTTAGCCTGAGATGCGTTCCGAGACTTTGGGAAACGATGTGCGGGGAGTACTAGCTCTCGGAAGCCTCGAGAGACCGGCGGAACCGATGTGCGGGGATTACTCAGCCTCGGAAGCGTTCCGTGACGTTGGGAACCGATGTGCCGGGAGTACTTATCCTCAGAAGTGTCGAAAGACCGACGGGAACCGATGCGCGAGCTCCCTCGTTCTGACTCCCGACGTCGCTCGAGCGTTCGGCTCGTTCAGCGAGGTTTACCGCTGTTGCCGCACGTGCTTAAGCGGTCGTTCGGTGTCGCGGCAACTCTCCAGCCGGTATATGTAAGAGGTGGAGTCGAGCACGGGACTCGAGGAGCGAAAAGGCATAGAGAGGCGAGAGAAACGACACGAGGGTAGTAAAATTGATTACCGTTCGTTCGTCGGTGTCATTGCTAGTGCTCGGTCTCGGGAGAGTCGAGAGTAGAGACGGGCGCGAATCGATGCGCGAGCCCCGTCGCTCTAAGTACCGGCGTCGCTCGGGCGTTCGGCTCGTTCAGCGAGGTTTACCGCCGTTGCCGCACGTGCTTAAGCGGTCGTTCGGTGTCGCGGCAACTCTCCAGCCGGTATATGTAAGAGGTGGAGTCGAGCACGGGACTCGAGGAGCGAAAAGACATAGAGAGGCGAGAGAAACGATATACGAGTGTAGTAGAATTAATTAACGTTCGTTCATCGGTGCCAGTGCTAGTGCTCGGTCTCGGGAGAGTCGAGAGTAGAGACGGGCGCGAATCGATGCGCGAGCCCCGTCGCTCTAAGTACCGGCGTCGCTCGGGCGTTCGGCTCGTTCGGAGAGGTATACCGCCGTTGCCGCACGTGCTTTAGGCGGTCGTTCGGTGTCGCGGCAACTCTCCAGCCGGTATATGTATGAGGGATAGAGAGTCGATCGGGGTACTCGGTCGTCAATGGAGAGTTTGGCACGGCTAACGGAAGCGATGCATCGCGAGGATGCCGTTTCTTGTTAGAGGGAATAATTTCTATGTTATCCTCGTGACTGTTGGCCGTTACCGATGCGCGAG
>CATKWD010000142.1:40000-82500 GCA_949825005.1 Gasteruption jaculator
ACATCATAGAAGAGCTCGGCCAACAGAATAGCTCACAGCATTCGGATCTTCACCACAACTAATACCCTAGGTCACAGGACCGCTCGAAATACTAGATGGAACGTAACCAGCTTCCTAAGGGAAAGGATCTTTCAATGACCGCAGGAAGCGATGGGGGCGTAAGAGCGAAATTCTTGTTTAGACATCAGAGCAAGGACTCAACCGCGAGAATAGCCTACAGCAGTCGATACGCAGATGCATCAGATACCTAGGGCTGGAGGAACGTCTGAAGAACTTCCCCGTCCTTGGAGTCGGACTGGGTGAGCTAGGATGGAGCCATCGGGGCTTTGGGAGCCGGAGCCAAAGCACAGTCGCTTAATGGTTCGCAGCAATCGCAGGAGCATCTGACCCAAATATCAGGGCAGGAAAATGTCAGAACATCGTCCTGCACACTACGAGGAAGGAAAAACTTTGAGCGGCCCCAGCGAGGGACAAGAGCGTGGGAGGGAAATTCCTGTTTGGCCATCATAGCGAGAGGTGGGCCACCTGAACAACCCACAGCATTCGGATACTGGCCATACCCAATACCTTGGGCTACAGGACCGTTTGAAATACTAGTTGAAACGTTAATGGCTTCTTAAGGTAAAGGATCTTTCAGTGACTGCAGGAAGTGATGGGGGCGATGGGGCGAAATTCTTGTTTAGACATCAAAGGTAGTACTCAACCACGAGAATAGCCTACAGCAGTCGATTCGTAGATGGATCAAATACCTAGGGCTGGAGGAACGCCTGAAGAACTTCCCCGTCCTTGGAATCGGAAGCGGAAACACTTCGAGCGGCCCCAGCGAGGGACAGGAGCGTATGAGGGAAATTCTTGTTTGGACATCATAACGAGAGGTGGGCCACCTGAACAACCCACAGCATTCAGATACTGGCCATACCCAACACCTTGGGCTACAGGATCGTATGAAATACTAGTTGAAACGTAAATGGATTCTTAAGGGAAAGGATCTTTCAGTGACTGTAGGAAGCGATGGGGGCGAAGGGGCGAAATTCTTGTTTAGACATCAAAGGTAGTACTCAACCACGAGAATAGCCTACAGCAGTCGATTCGTAGATGCATCAAATACCTAGGGCTGGAGGAACGCCTGAAGAACTTCCCCGTCCTTGGAATCGGAAGCGCAAGCCGGACTGGGTGTGCGAGGATGGAGCCATCGGGACTTTACTTGGGTGCCGGAGCCAAAGCACAGTTGCATAATAGTTCGCAGCAATCGCAGGAGCCTCTCACCCAAATACTAGGGCAGGAAAATGTCGGAACATCGTCCTGCACACTATGAGGAAGAAAACACTTCGAGCGGCCCCAGCGAGGGACTAGAGCGTATGAGGGAAATTCTTGTTTGGACATCATAACGAGAGGTGGGCCACCTGAACAACCCACAGCATTCAGATACTGGCCATACCCAACACCTTGGGCTACAGGATCGTTTGAAATACTAGTTGAAACGTAAATGGCTTCTTAAGGGAAAGGATCTTTCAGTGACTGTAGGAAGCGATGGGGGCGAAGGGGCGAAATTCTTGTTTAGACATCAAAGCAAGTACTCAACCACAAGTATGGCTTACAGCAGTCACTTTGCCGATGCATCAAGTGCCTAAGGCTAGAGGGATGTCCAAAGAACTCCCCCGTCGGATGCGTAAGCCGGACTGGGAAGGGCTAGGATTGAGTCATACCAGCAATCCAACAAAGCCTTGGCGCAATCTAAGCCTTGTTTACCCAGCGGGACAATAATCCGGTGCTGAATATGATGGATACAGTACATGGGAGTTCTCGGAAGAATTCATTCTAGGAAGCACATAAATGGAACCCAAGTCAGAGAACAAACAGCTAAGTAATTGCCTTACAAACCCACAACTCGCTTCATATACTAAGAAATAACAAGGAAACGATGTAAACAGTTGAGGATTAAATAGTAGAGGACAACATAAGAAGAAATCGCCCAAGGTTCCCTGACTAAGATAACACCACAACAATAACAACAAGCGATTAGAGGTGAGCATAGCCAAACCAAACCAGTTGCTATCCAGAGGCCTGGAAGGAAAGGTTGAGAGGAATACCACTAAAGTTAGACACGCCGGAAGGATGTTTCTTGCGGAAGGACGAGAGGATGGAAGGCGAAGCACTGGGCGCTGTACTAGAGGGAAGCTGGAGACGCAAGGTACATCTCCGGAAGAGGCGTCCGGTGGAGAACTACCGGAAGACGGGAAAAGAAAGACCAGGAGTCAAACTGCAAGCAGACCCATACTGCCTGGAAACCAGCTCGAAGAAAGGCCCAACCTATTGAAGGTTGCCAAATGGATCAACCGGAAGTTCCTGGACGATGCAGTGCGTGGGTTTACGTACCGGTGGGGTCCAAGAATGACCCGTATGTACGGGTATACGCAAACCAGGAAGAGAGAGATCGTGATCGAGATCGAGATCGTGAAGTTGGGATATGTTGAGAGGACTTCCAGTGAACATGTTCGAAGGTGTGCTGGCCCACGAGATGGTCCACGCAAAACTATTCCTGGAGGGCTATGACGTCTTCTGGCGCCGTAAAGTGGTGGAATTAATGGAACGGATGGAGAACACTGAGGACCTGGAGGCCCCCGAGGAATGGCGAAAATTCACCCAGCAACATGGGGAAAAATACGAGGACCATGGGAAGGCATTCCGGAGGGTTTGTGCGCCGATATCCGAAAAACTCGGAGTCAACATCGTGGACATCAGCTCCAGCGATACCGTGAACCACGGACTTGACAAACAGCGATTTGTGTGGCAGTGCAGATCCTGCAGAGCAAAGGCATACCTTTCCACTAATAGAAGGCCATGTGGGATTACACCACACAGGAACAGCTGCAAAAAGGCGACTTGGAAACGATTGACGGTGCTTGAAAGACCAACCCCGACCCCAACCCACCCCTCGTATAGGGCTAGTCGAGGAAAATACGACGACCTCGGTGTGTAGCAGGGAGCGGGGACACCGTCGACGTGGGGTCCGGAACCCTGCGACTCTGAACGCAGTCCACCGTCTACAATATCTCACCCCTCCCACAGGACTAACGGTGGGTGGTATGAAGACTAAGAAGCCGGGTGGATGGAGCTCCATCGACTTATAATCGGGGACGCCGCTTATGGCAGGCGGGGGCTCGAAGCCCTCTTGACTGTTGGACTTTGGAGTTTTTACGTTTAAGCTTATTTTCTCATTCTTAAGTACAGCGGTACATTTTCTTTCAAACTCTCTGTATTATTTTTCTTTTTTCTCTTTTTACGTTACGTTCGCAATTACTTATGTAAAAAAAAAACACATCCAATGGGATTGTTTTGCTTCTTTCTTTTGTTAGCTGCACCCACGCAGGAGTGCCGTGGGCAATAAACAATTATCTAGCCAAATGCCTCGTCATCTAATTAGTGACGCGCATGAATGGATTAACGAGATTCCCAAATCTGTCCCTATCTACTTTCTAGCGAAACCACTGCCAAGGGAACGGGCTTGGGAAAATTAGCGGGGAAAGAAGACCCTGTTGAGCTTGACTCTAGTCTGGCACTGTAAGGAGACATGAGAGGTGTAGCATAAGTGGGAGATGGAAACATCGCCGGTGAAATACCACTACTTTCATCGTTTCTTTACTTACTCGGTTAGGCGGAGCGCGTGCGCCGAGGACCTCGGTCCCGGATGTCACGGTGTTCTAGAGCCAAGCGTGTAAGAGAAAGCACGGCCTATCGATCCTCAGGGTTATCCGCGGATACCGCACCACCTCATACACGGCGGCGCTGGCTCTGGCGGGAGAACTGCCCTTCGAACTACAGGCGGCTGCACACGCATCTAGCTATGCGTTTGTGCAAGAAAGCCGCCTGGTTCGGGGGCACCCGCCAGAGCCCGAGGCGGTCGAGGAGTTCAGGCGCCAGGCCTGGCGATTAGCGCTCGCCAACTGGAGACTTGAGCTCAGCGCTCACGCCGGCGAGCGCGTCGCTGGGGCTCTCCTGCCATATATCCAAAGATGGCAGGAGAGACGGCACGGGAGGCTCACTTACCGAACGTCGCAGGTATTCACCGGGCACGGTTGCTTCGGTGTCTACCTGTGGCGGATCGGGAAGGAGGCGACGGCGGCCTGCCACCATTGCAACGAGGAGGAGGACTCGGCGCAGCATACGCTGGAGGTGTGCCCCGCCTTTGCAGCGCTGCGCCGAGTCCTAACGGACGAAATAGGGCCGGACCTCTCACTCCCAGCAGTAATTGGGGCTATGCTGGCGAGTGAGAGGAAGTGGACGGCAGTGGTCTCCTTCTGCGAGAAAGTAATTTCGCAGAAGGAGACCGCCGAGCGGGATCGGGAAATAGCCGATCCCGCTCGACGGACCCGGGGACGGTGGCGTGGACCGGCCGGTCACGCCGCCGGGCCCCCGGGATAAGGGAAGGGGCTGGCGGCGGGGACAGATGGGAGCAAGCTTCCTTGCCCCGCCGCCGGCTGTACGGTGTTTTTGGCGGCCGTGGTGCCCGTGGTGGAGGGCCCCCCCCCCGGGTACCTAATATAAGCGGCCGCCAAGAGATGGAGCGGCGCGGGGTGCGGCCTCCCTGCGCCGCTGACTAGAAAAGGAAGGGGGGAGCTGTTTTCCCCCCCCGGGACGCGGCCGGCCACCAATTGTTGGCCGGCCAGAGGCTAAGGGGAGTCACGGTAGTGTTCGTTAGAGTTCCCGTGGCTCCCCCGCTACGCCTGAGGCAGGAGATGCGTCCGTAGGCCGCCGTGGAGTTTAGTGGGTATTCCCCTCCTAAGAGGGGCGAGTCCCACACTACCCCCCTCTATCTATGAGGGGGGTGTGCGTAAATGCATTCTCCACGTAAAAAAAAAAAAAAAAAAAAAGGGATAACTGGCTTGTGGCGGCCAAGCGTTCATAGCGACGTCGCTTTTTGATCCTTCCATGTCGGCTCTTCCTATCATTGCGAAGCAGAATTCGCCAAGCGTCGGATTGTTCACCCGCCAACAGGGAACGTGAGCTGGGTTTAGACCGTCGTGAGACAGGTTAGTGTTACCCTACTGATGACTCGTCGTTGCGATAGTAATCCTGCTCAGTACGAGAGGAACCGCAGGTTCGGACATTTGGTTCACGCACTCGGTCGAGCGGCCGGTGGTGCGAAGCTACCATCCGTGGGATTATGCCTGAACGCCTCTAAGGCCGTATCCTTTCTAGTCAAAGGAGGCAACGATATTTCTAGGAGTCTCGTAAGTCGGAAGGCTCAAAACAATGTGACATTACTAGGTGGTCCGATCCTTCGGGGTCGGTCATCGCACGAGCCCAATTTGCCGAATGGGGTCGCGGTTCGTTGGCGGGATCTCACCGTACGACGGCCAGGCCTCTGGCGGTTGACCATAAGTCGTGCAATTCGATGTCGAGACTCGGAATCGTCTGTAGACGACTTAGGTACCTGGCGGGGTGTTGTACTCGGTAGAGCAGTTACCACGCTGCGATCTGTTGAGACTCAGCCCTTGGCTTGGGGATTCGTCTTGTCAGCTAGACGAGGCCCCACACGCTCCGCTGCCGTCGGATGGACACGACGCGATGAAAATCGCGCGTTTTCGTTCAAGGCGGTGGAGGAGCACGCTCTCCCCACGATCAAAGGGAGGAAAAAGCGCCTTTTTCGAACGAACGTGTACGTACGTGCCTACGTACGTACGCGTTTCTTTTTTTTTTCGCGTGTTGTCAAAGCAATACGCGAAAAAAAACTTGTAAAATAACGAGATGGCGTGTTGACAAAGCAATACGCGAAAAAAAACTTGTAAAATAACGAGATGGCGTGTTGGCAAAGCAATACGCGAAAAAAAACTTGTAAAATAACGGGATGGCGTGTTGGCAAAGCAATACGCGAAAAAAAACTTGTAAAATAACGAGATGGCTTGTTATCGAAGCAATACGCGAAAAAAAACTTGTAAAGTGATGGCGTGTTGGCAAAGCAATACGCGAAAAAAAACTTGTAAAATAACGGGATGGCGTGTTGGCAAAGCAATACGCGAAAAAAACTTGCAAAATAACGAGATGGCTTGTTATCGAAGCAATACGCGAAAAAAAACTTGTAAAGTGATGGCGTGAATTCGATGCGTGAAGCATGGCTCGTTGCGCGGGGAGTACTTAGCCTCAGAGGCGTTCCGTGACGTTGGGAACCGATGTGCGGGGAGGTTTAGGTAGCCGGAGTCTCGAGAGACGGGTGGAACCTATGCGCGGGGAGCACTGGCTCCCGAGACCCTCGAGAGACCGGCGGAACCGATGCGCGGGGAGCACTTAGCCTCAGAGGCGTTCGGAGACGCTGGGAACCGATGCGCGGGGAGTACTGGCTCCCGAGAACCTCGAGAGACCGGCGGAACCGATGCGCGGGGAGTACTTAGCCTCAGAGGCGTTCGGAGACGCTGGGCAGGCAACTAAGGATGAGCAGATACCGGCCGATACGAGGCTATTTATAATCGGTCGGTAGCTGTCTCGAGGTTGGGTACACCCGCGCCCGTGGGATAAGATCTGGGCCCACACACGGCGGGAAACATGAAAAAAAAAAAAAAAAAATAGCCAAATGCCTCGTCATCTAATTAGTGACGCGCATGAATGGATTAACGAGATTCCCAAATCTGTCCCTATCTAGTCTTGCTCCGACCGTCGTCGAGAGCAGACGTGCCTGTGTGAGCTCCGCGGCTGTCTCACAGTGGTATAAACCTTTGATTGTCAGACGTCGGTGCACACGGGTATACGGTTGTACTACTGCATATAGCGAATAGGGTAGCACATAGAAGGCTATGCCGAAGGTGCCGAAAGGCGATAAGTCGGAGGCGATGGAGGTGGGGCCGACGGGGTCCGGTGGTGGCACTCGCCACCACCGGAGCCCGCCGGCCGGACCCCCTTCATGGCACTTCCCGGAGGGGAGCCCGCTCGGTCTCCTCAAAGAGATCTCGCGTGGAGAGCGAGAGTAGTGAGGTGCTTGAGGAAGCTGCAGGCGTGGAAGAGGACTTCCTCCAACAGATGCGGGACGTCACGGCGGGTCTTAGGAGTTATATACTCCAGGACTCCAACAAGGTGTCGAAGGCGGCTTCTGACGTCATATTAAGAAAGGTGAGTGAGTATGAGAGAATTGTAATGAATGTTGTGTGTGAGAAAGAGAGGATGAAAGCGAAGCTGGAAGTTAGTCTGCGAATGAATGCGGGTGAGAATATGAAAGAAATGGTGCGTGAATGTGTAAAAGAATGTGTGAATGATCAAATTAAGAGTCTTGAATGCCTGAGTGAGTGTATTGGTGCGAATGTGATGAATGTTGCTAATGTTGCGAGTGCTTCTGGCGTGATTGGGTCAGCGGGACCATCCTCTGGTTCGCTTCGTATGAATGTGTGTAAGCCTGAAGTGCGTAAGAGTTATGCAGTGGTTGTGCGCGGTGAGAAAAAAACGAGCGAATGGCGAGTGACATAGTTAAGAATAAGGTGTTGAGCGAAGTGAGTGATAGCGTGAATGTGAGAGTGAAAGCTTTGAGAAAAGTGCGTAGTGGGGGTGTGATTATTGAGACGGTGAATGCGGACGAGGTGCGAATGTTGAGAGAATGCGAGAAGTTCAAGGAGGTAGGGCTTACGGTCGAGCTTCCGAAAAAAGTGGGCCCGAAGATCATTATATATGACATCCCGAATGAGTTAACGAATGACGTGATAATGGATGAATTGCATGAAAGGAACGTGAATGGAATAATGGAGAAGAAAGAGTTTATTGAGCGAGTGCGTGTTGTCTCCAGGAACAACAAGAAGGATGCGAATGTTGGGAATATGATTATTGAGGTTACGAGGAGTATGCGTGATGTTATTATGAAAGAAAGGCGTGTGTATGTGAAGTGGAACGCTTTTAGAGCAAATGACATAGAACTGGTCATGGGGTGCCATGGGTGTTACGCCTATGGACATCTAATGAAGGAATGCCCGATGAAAGAAAGACTGTGTAAGAATTGTGGCGAGAGTGGGCACATCGCCAGTGCGTGTAAGAATAAGACTGTATGTATGAATTGCCGTGTGAGGAAGGCCGCTGCTGACCACTCAGTGATGTCGAATGAGTGTCCAGAATATCTGAGAGTCCTGGAACGAATGAAAGCGAGAATGTCAGATGACTGAATGTGTTATGAATGCTCTGCAGTTAAACTGTCAGAGGGCGTATGGTGTTATGAATGAGTTGGGACAATTGATGTGTGAGAAAGGTATAAGCATAGGGCTCTTACAAGAGCCCTATTTCTCCCATGGTGGTGTGCGTGGACTCCCAGGAAGCATGAATGTGATTGCGAGCCGGAACTTGAAGGCTGCAATTGTTTTGAATGATGCGAATCTTGATGTTGTTGTTGTGAGTGAGTGTGAAGAAGTGTTTGGTGTTTGCGTGTGGCTGAGGGGGGACTTTGGTGAGCTGTATGTGGTGTCTGTTTATTGTGAAATTGGTGAGGATATGAATGTGTATACAGAGTATCTGGATAGAGTGAGGGCCCGAGTAAATGGAAAAAGAATGCTTGTGGGTATGGATGCGAATGCTGTGTCGGAACTCTGGCACAGCAAGGTTATGCATGGAGAGAGACCGAATGCGAGAAGGGGCCATATCCTCGAGGAATGGGTGTTAGGGAACGATATGATTGTGCTGAATGAGCCGAGCGAATTTTATACGTTCAGTGGTCACCAGGGTGAAAGTGATATAGATGTTACTTTGTGTAATGGTGAGACGAATGATTTTTGGTATGAATGGGAGATCAAGAGCGATTGGAGTGTGAGTGACCACAACCTGATTTCAATCAGGTTGAGGTACGGACGTGATGATACCGGGAGAGTGAATGTGCATGAAGTGAGAAAAAGGTGGAGCGAAAAAGATGTCGACTGGACTGCGTACGGAGAGAGTATTTTTGAAAGGGCGGAGAGAATGGGTATTGTTGAATACCAAAGTCTCGACCCTGATGGAATGGTTCGTGTGATGACTGAATGGGTGCATGATGTGAATGATGAAAAATTAATACGTGCGGTGAGAGCCCCAAGGAAAAGAGTGAAATGGTGGAATGATGAGATAGCTCGAATGAGGAAGGATGTAAGGAAAGCGCGAAAGAAATACCAGAGAGCGAGAAGACGAAATTGGGAGAATGCTAATGAGTGTTGGATAGAATATAAGGACAGGATGAAAGAGTATAAAGGTGTGATTGCGAAAGCGAAAGAGAATGACTGGAGAGAGTTTGTTAGAGTGAAAGGGAATGAAAATCCTTGGGGCGAAGTGTACAAGGTGTGTGCAAGAAAGAAAAGAAAAGATGTTCTGACTGGAATTAGGGTCGGTGACGACGTGCTTGACACTTGGAATGAATGTGCGAATGCGTTGTTGAATGAATTCTTTCCGGCGCAGGATGCGAATGATATTATGAACCCGGTGGTGCGTGAATGCGGTAGTGAAGACTATGAGTTTGAATGGAATGAGCTTGTGAATGCGGTGAAAAGAATGAATGTGAGGAAAGCACCTGGGCTGGATGGTATTACTGGAAGAATGGTAAGAACTCTGATGAATGTGGTGCCACTGTACGTGAAATGCATGTTTGATAAATGTTACAGAATGAATGTGTTCCCGCGTGAATGGAAAAAGAGTAGTGTTGCAGTGTTGCTAAAGTCCCCTGAGAAAGACCGAAAGGATCCTCGGTCTTATAGACCGATCAGTCTACTACCAGTCTTGGGAAAAGTATTGGAGAGACTGATGGTGGAGAGGCTGCTGCCTAGAGTAAGAGACATTATGTCCGATAGGCAGTTTGGTTTCACGGAAGGACGGTCGACCGAGGATGCCCTAAGGTGTATGAAAGAGTGTGTGAATGGATCTGAGAAGAAATATGTGTTGGGAGTGTTTGTTGATTTTAGAGGAGCGTTTGATAATCTGAACTGGGGGTGTGTGATTGAGAAGCTTAGAGTACTTGGGATCAGAGAGATTGGACTGTGGGAGAACTACTTTTGTGAACGAAGGGTTTGTCTGGTGGGAGAGAATGAGGTTGTATGGAGGGAAGTATGTAGGGGGTGTCCGCAGGGTTCGATCTGCGGTCCCTACATATGGAACCTCATGATGAATGATCTGTTGCTGAATCTGGTGCGAATGGAGTGCAAGGTAGTGGCCTATGCAGACGACGTGCTTCTCCTCGTAGAGGGGAACACACGGAGTGAATTAGAGAGAGTGAGTGCCGAGTACATGCGTGTGGTTGTTGATTGGGGAATGAATGTGGGAGTGGATGTTTCCGAAAAGAAAACAGTGTGCATGTTGTTGAAAGGAAAACTGGCGAGGGCCCCGTGTGTGAGAGTGAATGGGAAAAGCGTTCGGTATGAAAGAAGTGTGAAATATTTAGGGATAGTGATAAGTGAGAGAATGTCCTTCAAGGCCCACTTGGTGTGCATCAGAGAGAGAATGTTGAAGAGTGTGACTGTGTTTAAACGAATATTGAAGAGAGACTGGGGGCTGAGAAGGAAAGTTGTGAATGTTTTGTATAGTGGGTTGTTCCTGGCGAGTGCGATGTACGGTGCGAGTGCGTGGTATGAATGCATGGGCTTTGGGTTCGCGAGGGAGCTCGTTAACCGGTGCCAGCGTGTGGTTATGAGTGCGTGTCTGAGAGTGGTTCGGACGGTCTCCACGGAGGCCATGCAGGTTCTGCTGGGTGTGCTTCCGTGGGACCTAGAGTGTGTGAGAAGGGGTGTAAGGTACAAGTTGCGAAAGGGAGTGTGTCTGGGTGAGATTGACATATTGAGTGATCGTGATGTGAATGAGAGAGGATGGGAAAAATGTATGAATGAGCTCGATGAAAGAGTGTATGACGTGTGGCAGAATAGATGGGATGCGAGCGTGAAAGGCAGAGTGACGTATGGATTTATTAAGGATGTAAGGTTCGTGCGTGAATGTCGGAAGTTTGAATTTGGGTGGAAGGTCGGCTTCTTGCTGACTGGACACGGAAGCATGAATGAGTATTTGGAGAAGTATGGTTTGGTGGATGATAAAGGGTGTATGTGTGGAGCGGAGCTGGAGGATGGAATGCATATTTTGGTTGAATGTAGTGTGTATGATGATTTGCGTGATTTGGTGCGAATGGGAGTGGTTGTGAGTGAGAATGGGGGAGTGGATGTGAGCGGTGCAGTTATGAGTGAGGGGTGTTTCAGGGCGCTGAATGAATTTGCTGATTGTGTGTTTATGCGTAGGAAGGAGAGAATGCGTGAGAGAATGGAGGTGTGAATGCGCCGTCTTCGGCACCGCCCGCAGGGGGGTTAACACCGGTCAAACGCTACGGCGGATTCCGGTAGTTGCCTTTGGAGAGTAGCGTCTCCACGGGTTTCCGAGCTGGTCGACCAATGCCGAGGTTTGCAAGGACCTCATTTGGGGTGAACGCGCTGATTGGGCGTATCTCAATCCCTCGCCCATGGGGGCCGTGTGGTAGAGCTTTCCGAGCGGAACCGACACGTTAAACTAAAGCGACATACATAAGAAGAAGGTTCCGTTCATCCAACGTCCGTGACGCTTACCACATAAAGGGCCCTTCGGTCTGAAACGCCGACCCGTGGCAAATGCTGTGTAGACATTTTATTGTCTATCAGAGAGACTCGACCGCTCGCGCGACTCGTCTCTCCTGCATATACCGGCTGGTGAGTTGCCGCGACACCGAACGACCACCTAAAGCACGTGCGGCAACGGCGGTAAACCTCGTCGAACGAGCCGAACGCTCGAGCGACACGTTATTCTCGCTCGGTAGGTGAACGGATACACTTGCATTCTCGTATAAGAAGAAGGTTCCGTTCATCCAACGTCCGTGACGCTTACCACATAAAGGGCCCTTCGGTCTGAGACGCCGACCCGTGGCAAATGCTGTGTAGACATTTTATTGTCCATCAGAGAGACTCGACCGCTCGCGCGACTCGTCTCTCCTACATATACCGACTGGTGAGTTGCCGCGACACCGGACGACCACCTAAAGCACGTGCGGCAACGGCGGTCAACCTCGTCGAACGAGCCGAACGCTCGAGCGACACGTTATTCTCGCTCGGTAGGTGAACGGATACACTTGCATTCTCGTATAAGAAGAAGGTTCCGTTCATCCATCGTCCGTGACGCTTACCACATAAAGGGTCCTTCGGTCTGAGACGCCGACCCGTGGCAAATGCTGTGTAGACATTTTATTGTCTATCAGAGAGACTCGACCGCTCGCGCGACTCGTCTCTCCTACATATACCGGCTGGTGAGTTGCCGCGACACCGAACGACCACCTAAAGCACGTGCGGCAACGGCGGTAAACCTCGTCGAACGAGCCGAACGCTCGAGCGACACGTTATTCTCGCTCGGTAGGTGAACGGATACACTTGCATTCTCGTATAAGAAGAAGGTTCCGTTCATCCAACGTCCGTGACGCTTACCACATAAAGGGTACTTCGGTCTGAGACGCCGACCCGTGGCAAATGCTGTGTAGACATTTTATTGTCTATCAGAGAGACTCGACCGCTCGCGCGACTCGTCTCTCCTACATATACCGGCTGGTGAGTTGCCGCGACACCGAACGACCACCTAAAGCACGTGCGGCAACGGCGGTAAACCTCGTCGAACGAGCCGACGGAAGGCGCGACGGAAGGTGGGAACAATAGCCGATAATCGGAAAAGTGCAAAATGCGCTTCCCTAATTGCGTGAGGGATTCGAAACTAATATCATATTGTAGCGCCTCACGAATTAGGGAAGTGGCCGCCAGGTGCATGTTGCACATGCATTTTGCTAAGAGTTAGAGACCATGGAAACTCATGGAAGGTAGTTCAAAAACCACCAAGCGTATTGTTCCCAACTCAAAGTCGAACATTAGAAAAACCGCGACTTGCTCGAACATTCGAGCCAGCCGCGGCTTTAAAAAAGTGAGCCCACCAGGACTCGCATTCTCTTCTTCTTCTACTCTCTTCGCGCTGCCCGCGATCGTGAAAGTATACGGGACGAAGTTTCGTTCCTCCGTCGACCCGAAAGTCCAGAGCACCGTTGCTCTGTCGGAATTATTAGGACGGATCGTGTCCGTCGCCGCGTTATAAAGTATTATAGTAACCGGGTCGCTTGCAGCGAACCCCTTAGTTATTTCGCGGATAGTGCATTGGGTCACGACTAACCCTTAAAGAGACTTAGTGAAGGGTTAGCACGATAATAGGAGATTGGGACTTACCAATAGTAGATTCCGGGTAGCTGGATTATGGAGAGCCGCCTATCCGTACTTTGGGGAGGGCGTAAAATAGTGAACTCGAAATCGATTCCTTCGGGATATCAGAGACGTTGACAGCCAAGGATATTAATAGAGTTCCGGACATTGTGTTACGGGTGCTTGAGGGTTGCCCGCCCGGAACTCGTGATCACGGGAGATTTTCCTAAACCTCTTGCATCGGAGGGTTGGGTGCAGTGCTATCTCCAAGGCCGTACGATTCCGATTGGAATCTCCTCAATTGCGAACGGGGAGTTGAACCCGCTCCGCAAGGTGAGGAAGAAGAGGGCCGAGATTAGAGTGCAATAAGGGGACGACAACACGCAGTCGTTGCGTCCCCTCCTCCGAGAATTGCCTGCAGTCCGTTGGATGCAGAGTCCTTTTGTGCCACGATCGGTGGGAATCAAGGAGGGGGAGTTAGCCTAGCGGTCCGAGTTTCGCACAACTGCATCTGCAGTTGGTCGAAACCATAAGGGGGGCCCTCTGTCTGCTGATTGGTTCGGGCTGGTAAGACCACGAGTTTTTATTACCCGACTCGTGCAAAACCGAACGACCGAGCGGCAGGTCACAGTACGTAGGTACGTACGTACACGTTCGTTCGAAAAACGCGCTTTTTCCTCCGTTTGATCGTGGGGAGCGCGTGCTCCTCCACCGCCTTGAACGAAAACGCGCGATTTTCATCGCGTCGTGTCCTTCCGACGGCAGCGGAGCGTGTGGGGCCTCGTCTAGCTGACAAGACGAATCCCCAAGCCAAGGGCTGAGTCTCAACAGATCGCAGCGTGGTAACTGCTCTACCGAGTACAACACCCCGCCAGGTACCTAAGTCGTCTACAGACGATTCCGAGTCTCGACATCGAATTGCACGACTTATGGTCAACCGCCAGAGGCCTGGCCGTCGTACGGTGAGATCCCGCCAACGAACCGCGACCCCATTCGGCAAATTGGGCTCGTGCGATGACCGACCCCGAAGGATCGGACCACCTAGTAATGTCACATTGTTTTGAGCCTTCCGACTTACGAGACTCCTAGAAATATCGTTGCCTCCTTTGACTAGAAAGGATACGGCCTTAGAGGCGTTCAGGCATAATCCCACGGATGGTAGCTTCGCACTACCGGCCGCTCGACCGAGTGCGTGAACCAAATGTCCGAAGCTGCGGTTCCTCTCGTACTGAGCAGGATTACTATCGCAACGACGAGTCATCAGTAGGGTAAAACTAACCTGTCTCACGACGGTCTAAACCCAGCTCACGTTCCCTGTTGGCGGGTGAACAATCCGACGCTTCGCGAATTCTGCTTCGCAATGATAGGAAGAGCCGACATCGAAGGATCAAAAAGCGACGTCGCTATGAACGCTTGGCCGCCACAAGCCAGTTATCCCTTTTTTTTTTTTTTTTTTTACGTGGAGAATGCATTTACGCACACCCCCCTCAGAGAAAGAGGGGGGTAGTGTGGGACTCGCCCCTCTGGGGAGGGGAATACCCACTAAACTCCACGGCGGCCTTCGGACGCATCTCCTGCTTCAGGCATAGCGGGGGAGCCACGGGAACTCTGACGAACACTACCGCGACTCCCCCTAGCCTCTGGCCGGCCATCCATTGATGGCCGGCCGCGTCCCGGGGGGGAAAAGAACTAATCCCCCCTACATCCTCCAGTTAGCGGTGCAGGGAGGCCGCGCCCCGCACCGCTCCATCTCTCGGCGGCCGCTCATGCCTAGTACTCGGGGGGGGGCCTTCCACCCCGAGCACCGCGGCCGCCGAATACACCGTACAGCCGGCGGCGGGGGAAGGAAAATTTGTTCCCAACTGTCCCCGCCGCCAGCCTCTTCCCTTATCCCGGGGGCCCGGCGGCGTGACCGGCCGGTCCACGCCACCGTCCCCGGGTCCGTCGAGCGGGATCGGCTATTTCCCGATCCCGCTCGGCGGCCTCCTTCTGCGAGATTACTTCCTCGCAGAAGGAGACCACTGCCTCCCAGCTCCTCTCACTCGCCAGCATAGCCCCAATAACTGCTGGGAGTGAGAGGTCCGGCCCTATTTCGTCGGTTAGGACTCGGCGCAGCGCTGCAAAGGCGGGGCACACCTCCAGCGTATGCTGCGCCGAGTCCTCCTCCTCGTTGCAATGGTGGCAGGCCGCCGTCGCCTCCTTCCCGATCCGCCACAGGTAGACACCGAAGCAACCGTGTCCGGTGAATACCTGTGACGTTCGGTAGGTGAGCCTCCCGTGCCGTCTCTCCCGCCATCTTTGAATATATGGCAGGAGAGCCCCAGCGACGCGCTCGCCGGTGTGAGCGCTAAGCTCAAGTCTCCAGTTGGCGAGCGCTAATCGCCAGGCCTGGCGCCTGAACTCCTCGACCGCCTCGGGCTCTGGCGGGTGCCCCCGAACCAGGCGGCTTTCTTGCACAAACGCATAACTTGATGCGTGTGCAGCCGCCTGTAATTCGAAGGGCAGTTCCCCCGCCAGAGCCAGCGCCGCCGTGTATGAGGCGGTGCGGTATCCACGGATAACCCTGAGGGCCATCCGCCTCTCAAGCCGGCGCAGCAACTTCTTGATGCGCCGGCTTGCCATCGCGTCCTGGGCCCACACTGGAGCCCCGTATAGTACGATCGACCGCACCACCCCCATGTACAGGCGGCGCACCCGTTCCTCGGGTCCCCCGATGTTGGGCAGGAGGCGGCCTAATGAGGCCGCCGCCCCTTCCACACGGGGGACCAGACGGTCCAAGTGAGCCTCGAAGGGCCAGTGGCTGTCGAGGACGAGACCGAGATATTTAATCTGGTGCCCGACCTCGACAGAGGCTCCACCCACCCGGATTCGCGTCTTGGGCAGTGGCCGGGACCGAGGCCCTCTGCAAAACCACATGGCCTCGGTCTTTTCAGGGGCCACATTGAGCCCAAGACCGCGAATCCTCGCGACGACGGCCGCCACCGCAACTTCTGCTTGGCGGATGGTCCTCTCGAATGTGCTCCCGACGACAACCACCAGCGTATCGTCTGCAAAGCAGACGAGGCTGGCGCCGTCGGGGAGCGGGGCCCGCAGGACCGGGTCATAACCGAGGTCCCACAATAATGGGCCCAGAACTGAGCCCTGTGGGACCCCCCGGTCAACCTCCCTCCGCTCCATCCTGTACCGGCCGGGGTACTCTATCCACCTGTCGCGCAGATATGCCCCGATCACCCGCCTTAGGTAGGGAGGCACCTCATGGTATATGAGGGCCTCCCTAATTGCTTCCCAGGGCAGGGTGTTAAATGCGTTAACAATATCTAGTGATATTGCTAAGCACACCCCACCCCGGGAGACGGCACTTTCCGAGAGGAGCCGGACGCGCTTGATAGCATCAACCGTCGACCGGCCCTCTCGGAAGCCGTACTGGCAGTCCGCCAGATCGGGGCCTACACACGACAGGTGGCTGGAGAGGCGGGAAGCTATGATGCGTTCGAGCACCTTCCCCACCTCGTCCAGGAGACATATCGGCCGGTACGCTGAGGGAGAGTCTGCGGGCCTTTCATCCTTCTTTAATAGGACCATCCGCCCTTTCTTCCACAGATAGATACTGTCGTAATAGTTTAACGTGTAGCCCCTGCCGTTAAGGCTTAATCCACACGGCCCCCATGGGCGCGGGATAGAGATACGCCCTATCAGCGCGTTCACCCCAAATGGACCTGAACTACCGGTACGTTGTCCGCTGCAAGGCGAGACAACCCCACCGGTCGGGGCGGGACCTTTCTAAATCCCTACTGGCTCTGCTGTGTCAGTACCCGAGTTGAGACCGCAACTCACACGTCGGTGACGGCTCAGCCACCTAGGACGCGATGTGTGCTTTTAACCACTGCCACCACGATACTCCCAAATGGGCCGTACCCAAATGGTCGGGGCAGGGAGGTGAAGCCTCCCTGCGGGCCCCCGACCCCCGTGGTAACCTTAAACCCGGCTGGGGTTTTCGTAGCCACAGGCTACTACCAATTGAGGTCCTTGCAAACCTCGGCATTGGTCGACCAGCTCGGATCCGTGGAGACGCTACTCTCCAAAGGCAACTTACCGGAATCCGCCGTAGCTTTTAACCGGTGTTAACCCCCCTGCGGGCGGTGTCGAAGACGGCAACCTACATCCATTCATTCTTACTCACCCTCTCTCATTCTCTCATACCTTCGCTTAAACACTCTCTCCGCATACTCACCCAGCGCCCTGAAACATTCCTCACTATCAACCGCACAGCTCACATTCACACTCCCATCCTCACACACAACCACTCCCATTTCATCCAAGTTCCTCAAATCAGCATACATCTCACAATCAACCAATACATGCATCGCATCTTCCGACTCTGCTCCACACATACATCTCTTATCATTCACCAATTTACACTTTTCCAAATACTCATTCAACGAACCATGCCCAGTCAACAAAAACCCAAGTTTCCACCCAAAATCAAACTTTCGACACTCACGCACAAATCTCACATCCTGTATAAATCTAAAAGTCATTCGTCCTTTCACACTTTCATTCCATCTTTCCTGCCATACATCATACACTCTTTCATCCAACATTTTCAAACATTTTTCCCATCCATTCACACTCACATCAGCATTCGTCAGCACATCCATCTCATTCAACCGTATTCCCTTTCGCAACTTATACCTTGCACCCCGTCTCATACATTCCAGGTCCCACGGAAGCACACCCATTAATACCTGCATGGCCTCCGTGGAGACCGTTCGCACCACTCTCAGACATGCACTCATCACCACTCGCTGAGACCGGTTGACGAGCTCCCTAGCATACTTATATTCCATACACTCGTACCAAGCACTCGCACCATACAACGCACACGCAACAAACACACCATTATACAATACATTCACAGATTTTCTCTTAAGGCCCCACTCTCTTTTCATAACTCGTCTAAACGCACTCACACTCTTCAACATTCTCTCTCGCATGCACACCAAGTGGGGCTTAAAACTCATTCTCTCACCAATCATAATTCCCAGATATCGCACACACTTTTCACACTTCAAATTTCTACCATTCACTTTCACACTGGGCGCCCTCGAAAGGTTCCCTTTCAACATCATACACACTGTCTTTTTCTCAGATACACTCACACCGACACTATTACCCCATTCGACAACCACACGCATATATTCCGCAATTCACACCGTGCATTCCCCTCAATGAGGAGAAGCACGTCATCCGCATAGGCCACTACTTTACACTCCATTCGTGCAAGATTCAACAACAAATCATTCATCATTAAGTTCCATATGAGGGGGCCGCAGATGGATCCCTGCGGACACCCCTTACATACTTCCCTCCACACAACATCATTTTCTCCCATCACGCATACCTTTCTCTCACTGAAGTACGCAATCCACAGGCCAAGTTCATGAATCTCAAGCGCTCTTAGTTTCTCAATTACACACTCCCAGGTCAAATTATCAAAAGCACCCCTAAAATCTACGAACACACCTAATACATACTTTCTTTCAGACTCATTCACGTAATCTTTCATACATCTCAGTGCATCCTCGGTCGACCTTCCCTCCGTAAAGCCGTACTGCCTGTCACTCAGTACGCCTTCGATCTGAGGCAGCAGCCTCCTCACCATTAAACGCTCCAACACCTTGCCCAGCACCGGCAGGAGACAGATCGGTCGGTACGACCGAGGGTCCCTTCGATCTTTCTCAGGGGACTTCAATAACACTACCACATTGCTCTTTTTCCATTCACTCGGAAACCGATTCATACTCAAGCACTTATCAAACATACTCTTCACGTACGGTGGCATCACTTTCATCAACACTCTTACCATATTTCCAGTTATTCCATCCAAACCAGGAGCTTTCCTGACACTCATTCTCATAATCGCATTCTTTAGCTCATCCCATTCAAACTCTTGTTCATCACGAACAGCCATTTCATTCATCACTGGGTTCATCACATTCACATCCTGTGTCGGGAAGAACTCATTCAACAAAGCAGTCGCACATTCACTCCACGTACTCAACGTTTCGTCGCCGACCCTGATTCCACTCAGCACTTCCATACGTTTCTTCCTTGCACACACCTTGTATACTTCGCCCCAAGGGTCTTGGTTTCCTTTCACTTCGACAAATTTTTTCCAATCATCCTCTTTTGCTCTCAGAATCATTCCTTTATATTCTTTCATCTTTCCCTTGTATACATTCCAACATTCTCTCTCATTCATCCAACCACACCTCCTCGCTCTCTGATAATTCTTTCGCTCTTTCCTCACATCCGTCCTCATTTGCGCTAACTGTTCATTCCACCAATTAACCCTTTTCCTCGGGGCTCTTCGCACTCGCTTCAATTTCTCATCATTCACATCTTGCACCCATTCAGTCATAACTTTCACCATTTCATCAGGGTCGAGACGCTGGAATTCAACAATTCCCATTCGTTCAGATCTCTCAAGCATGCTCTCCCCGTACGCAATCCAATCAACATCTTTCACACAACATCTTTTCCTTACTTCGTGTACATTCACTCTCCCAGTGATTTCTCGTCCATGCATATACCTCAACCTGATAAAGATCAGGTTGTGGTCACTCACCGTCCAGTCATCCTTGAGCTCCCATTCATACCAAAAGTTATCACATTCACCATTACACAAACTCACATCAATGTCACTCTCTCCCTGATGTCCACTGAACGTGAAACATTCACTCGGCTCATTCAACACAATCATCTCTTTCTCCAAAATCCACTCTTCAAGGATACGGCCTCTTGTCACATTCGGTCTATCTCCAGCCATAATCTTACTGTACCATAACTCTGATACAGCATTCGCATCCATTCCCACAAGCATTCTCTTACCATTCACACGTGCTTCTTCCACAGACATGGGAAATCCCCAGTCTCCAGACATCCCGTAAAAATCTGTTGTACCGTCCCGAACAGGACGTCCAGGGCCAAGGTCCAGGCCTTGCCGGGTATCCCATCGGGCCCCGGGGCCGTGTTTTTGCCCCGGAGCCACTGGATAACGGCGGTCATCTCCGCGACTGTGACCCCCACGTCTGGAGGCCGCTCAGATACGCGGCCTCCCGTCTCAGGCGCTGGCGCCGGTCGGGCAGCTTCCCCGCCAGGTGGAAAAAGCGCGGCCACGACCCGCCCGAGGAACTGGGGGTCTAGGCTCTCCGTCAGCGGGGGCGCCCAGGGGCGAAGCCGTCCCATCACAAGTTTGTATGGGCGCCCCCACGGATCCCTATTCAGAGAGCCGAGGAGATTCGTCCATGCCTGGGCCTTGGCCTTTTTGATGGCCAGCTGCAGAGCCACAGTTTTCTTTCTGTATGACTCATACAGCTGTGCAGCCCTTTCCTCATCGACTCGCTGTCGTCGACGAGCTCGAGTGTACTGGCGTCGCGCGGCCACGCACTCTGTGCGTAGCTCAGCCAGGTCGCGCGACCACCAGTACACTGCTTTTCTAGGGCAGACCCTGGCCCGGGGCATAGCGACGTCGCAAATTGACGTCATTGCGCCCCGGAGCCATTGGGCCTCCCTCTGCCCGTCGACAGGCCCGGCCGGACGTTCCGGCCAGGCCACAGCCAGGGCTGCCGCCATCAGGGCGTCCTGATCGAGCTTTTTTAGGGCCCATCGCGGCGGCGGCCTTCCTGCTGCTGGGCGGCCTCGGGGTGATTCGTTCCCGTTGGCGGAGAGGTCGATGATCACATATCTGTGGTCAGACAGTGACTCGACCTCTTCCGCCACTCTCCACCCCGAGATACGCCGCGCGGCCCGGGGGGTGGCCCATGTAAGGTCTACTATGGACGACCCCCTATGCCGCACGCACGTATGGACGGAGCTCGTATTTAGTAACCGGAGCTCCAATCCGTCCGCCCAGTTGAGCACTTCCCAGCCCCTTGCGTCAGTCCTGGGGGACCCCCAGGCTTGGGCCTTGGAGTTAAAGTCCCCCAGGACTAGCACCGGGCGAGGAAGGCATCGGGTGATACACCCCCTGACCTCGCCCAGGTACGTTTCAAAGGACGCAAGGGGCCAGCTCGGTGGTGCATAGATTGCCACCACCGCGATGTCACCCCAGGCGGCGGCCAGGAAACCCCGACCTCTTTCCAGCAGCGTTGGTGGTGGGGTTCCCGGCTTGCCGCCCCATACAATGGCAACAGAGCCCAACAGGTCCCCTATCCAGTAGTGATGGTCGTGGACCCTGTACGGCTCCGCTACCACTGCAATACCGGCACTCCACTCAGCCAGGTACTGCATCAGGAGATCCTGTGCCCTGGCCGAGTGGTTCAGATTTATCTGGATGACTGGCCCGGAGAGATCCCCCATATCTGATTTTATGGGGTGGTCTCCATGGCCGCCGTTGCGTGGGCGACCATTGGAGCCACCCCAGGTCCCTTTGGAACCGCCTCGCTTTTGTCGAGGGCGACGGCTGGTGTTGTCCTCGCAGCCACTGAGCCCGTTGCCTTTGGCCCAGTGTTCTTGGGTCCCCCCGCTTTTTTGCCGCTGCTGCTGTGGGTAGCGGAGCAAGTCCGGCTACCCAGTCTGTGCCCGGCTGGCCTCCCATTGTCGGTGCACACTGTGCACTTGGGAGGGGCCGAGCACTTTGCCGCCTTGTGGTCCGAGCCGCCGCAGTTGTAGCAGCGCTCGGACCTATCAGCAGCGGCTGTGCATCGCTGCCTCGTGTGCCCCATCTCTAGGCAGCGGTAGCACTGCAGGGGGCGTGCTGCGAGGGGCTCCACCACGGCCTGGAACCACCCTACGGCCAGCTTTTTTGCGACTGCCAGTTTCTTGGCAGCGGCCGCAGGGCATTGCACCCACAATGTTCCCAGGCCTGAGGGGGTGGTCCGGACCTCACCGGTTTTTATCTCCCCCTCGGTGCAGCCGCCAGCCGTTGCCACCGCTTTTATCACGTCGACCGAGGTGATGGAGTCCGCGAGGCCTCTAATGCGGATATCCGCCTTTTTGGAAGGCCTCGCGATCCTCACCTCGGTCCCGGCCAGAGCTTCTTTCATTTTCTCTGCTAGTACATCAGCCTTAGCCGAGCCTTCCTTCCCCGGTACCTCCAAGACCAAGGCCCCCGTGATGCCTCTCTTCGGCTTAATCGAGGCGATGCCGATTTCAGCCAGGCTAATTTTTGACCTGGCCACGGTCATCGCCTCGGCGTAGGTCATCTCTCCGCCCGCCGGCACTGTTAAGGTGACAGCAGCCGTGCTCGGCGGGCGGGGTGGCAGGGCCACTTTGGCTTTCCCGGGGGCCTTTTTTGGGCTGGTACTGGGCAGTTTTTTCCCTCTAGCGGGGATCGCCGACTCCTTCTCCTTGGCGTTGCCCTTTTTGGCTTTGCGGCCTACCACTTTCGCCCACTCCTCCGGGGCCCGCTGTCCATTGGCGGCAATTGTTGCTGCAGCCGTGGACGCGGACGCCACGGGTTCTTGTCCCGAAGCCGGGTTGGTCCTGGGCAGGGCCGTTGGCTCCGCTGCCTGTCTCGTCCACTTCTTCTTTCCGGTGGTGGTCTTTCCTGCCGGGGGGGGAGTGGTTTTGGCACCCGGTTCTGCCCGTATTGGTGCCGGGGCCGACTGCAGCTCCCTTCGGAATGATGCGTTTGGCGTTTATCATCTCGGAGATCTGCTGCAGTAGGTTGTCCCCGGCACCTTGGATTCCCCCCGTTAAGCCAGTTATCCCTTTTTTTTTTTTTTACGTGGAGAATGCATTTACGCACACCCCCCTCATTGATAGAGGGGGGTAGTGTGGGACTCGCCCCTCTGAGAAGGGGAATACCCACTAAACTCCACGGCGGCCTACGGACGCATCTCCTGCCTCAGGCGTAGCGGGGGAGCCACGGGAACTCTAACGAACACTACCGTGACTCCCCCTAGCCTCTGGCCGGCCATCAATTGATGACCGGCCGCGTCCCGGGGGGGGGAAAGCAACTCCCCCCCTTCCTCTTCTAGTCAGCGGCGCAGGGAGGCCGCCCCCCGCGCCGCTCCATCTCTTGGCGGCCGCTTGTATTAGGTACCCGGGGGGGGGGGCCCACCCCGAGCACCACGGCCGCCAGAAACACCGTACAGCCGGCGGCGGGGGAAGGAAATTTGTTCCCAACTGTCCCCGCCGCCAGCCTCTTCCCTTATCCCGGGGGCCCGGCGGCGTGACCGGCCGGTCCACGCCACCGTCCCCGGGTCCGTCGAGCGGGATCGGCTATTTCCCGATCCCGCTCGGCGGCCTCCTTCTGCGAGATTACTTCCTCGCAGAAGGAGACCACTGCCGTCCAGTTCCTTTCACTCGCCAGCATAGCCCCAATTACTGCTGGGAGTGAGAGGTCCGGCCCTATTGTGTCTGTTAGGACTCGGCGCAGCGCTGCAAAGGCGGGGCACACCTCCAGCGTATGCTGCGCCGAGTCCTCCTCCTCGTTGCAATGGTGGCAGGCCGCCGTCGCCTCCTTCCCGATCCGCCACAGGTAGACACCGAAGCAACCATGTCCGGTGAATACCTGTGACGTTCGGTAGGTGAGCCTCCCGTGCCGTCTCTCCCGCCATCTTTGAATATATGGCAGGAGAGCCCCAGCGACGCGCTCGCCGGTGTGAGCGCTAAGCTCAAGTCTCCAGTTGGCGAGCGCTAATCGCCAGGCCTGGCGCCTGAACTCCTCGACCGCCTCGGGCTCTGGCGGGTGCCCCCGAACCAGGCGGCTTTCTTGCACAAACGCATAACTTGATGCGTGTGCAGCCGCCTGTAATTCGAAGGGCAGTTCCCCCGCCAGAGCCAGCGCCGCCGTGTATGAGGCGGTGCGGTATCCACGGATAACCCTGAGGGCCATCCGCCTCTCAAGCCGGCGCAGCAACTTCTTGATGCGCCGGCTTGCCATCACGTCCGGGGCCCATACTGGAGCCCCGTATAGTACCATAGACCGCACCACCCCCATGTACAGGCGGCGCACCCGTTCCTCGGGTCCCCCGATGTTGGGCAGGAGGCGGCCTAATGAGGCCGCCGCCCCTTCCACACGGGGGACCAGACGGTCGAAGTGAGCCTCGAAGCGCCAGTGGCTGTCGAGGACGAGACCGAGATATTTAATCTGGTGCCCGACCTCGACAGAGGCTCCACCCACCCGGATCCGCGTCTTGGGCAGTGGCCGAGACCGAGGCCCTCCGCAAAACCACATGGCCTCGGTCTTTTCAGGGGCCACATTGAGCCCAAGTCCGCGAATCCTCGCGACGACGGCCGCCACCGCAACTTCTGCTTGGCGGATGGTCCTCTCGAAAGTGCTCCCGACGACAACCACCAACGTATCGTCTGCAAAGCAGACGAGGCTGGCGCCGTCGGGGAGCGGGGCCCGCAGGACCGGGTCATAACCGAGGTCCCACAATAGTGGGCCCAAAACTGAGCCCTGTGGGACCCCCCGGTCAACCTCCCTCCGCTCCATCCCGTACCGGCCGGGGTACTCTATCCACCTGTCGCGTAGATAAGCCCCGATCACCCGCCTTAGGTAGGGAGGCACCTCATGGTAAATGAGGGCCTCCCTAATTGCTTCCCAGGGTAGGGTGTTGAATGCATTAACAATATCTAAAGATATTGCTAAGCACACCCCACCCCGGGAGACGGCACTTTCCGAGAGGAGCCGGACGCGCTTGATAGCATCAACCGTCGACCGGCCCTCTCGGAAGCCGTATTGGCAGTCCGCCAGATCGGGGCCAACACACGACAGGTGGCTGGAGAGGCGGGAAGCTATAATGCGTTCTAGCATCTTCCCCACCTCGTCCAGGAGACATATCGGCCGGTACGCCGAGGGAGAGTCTGCGGGCCTTCCATCCTTCTTTAAGAGGACCATCCGCCCTTTCTTCCACAGACATGGGAAATCCCCAGTCTCCAGACATCCCGAGAAAATCCTCTGTACCGTCCCGAACAGGACGTCCAGGGCCAAGGTCCAGGCCTTACCGGGTATCCCATCGCGCCCCGGGGCCGTGTTTTTGCCCCGGAGCCACCGGATAATACCGGTCATCTCCCCGACTGTGACCCCCACATCGGGAGGCCGCTCAGATACGCGGCCTCCCGTCTCGGGCGCTGGCGCCGGTCGGGCCGCTTCCCCGCCAGGTGGGAACAGCGCGGCCACGACCCGCCCGAGAAGCTGAGGGTCTAGGCTCTCCGTCAGCGGGGGCGCCCAAGGGCGAAGCCGTCCCATCACAAGTTTGTATGGGCGCCCCCACGGATCCCTATTCAGAGAGCCGAGGAGATTCGTCCATGCCTGGGCCTTGGCCTTTTTGATGGCCAGCTGCAGAGCCACAGTTTTCTTTCTGTATGACTCATACAGCTGTGCAGCCCTTTCCTCATCGACTCGCTGTCGTCGACGAGCTCGAGTGTACTGGCGTCGCGCGACCACGCACTCTGTGCGTAGCTCAGCCAGATCGCGCGACCACCAGTACACTGCTTTTCTAGGGCAGACCCTGGCCCGGGGCATAGCGACGTCGCAAATCGACGTCATTGCGCCCCGGAGCCATTGGGCCTCCCTCTGCCCGTCGACAGGCCCGGCCGGACGTTCCGGCCAGGCCACAGCCAGGGCTGCCGCCATCAGGGCGTCCTGATCGAGCTTTTTTAGGGCCCATCGCGGCGGTGGCCTTCCTGCTGCTGGGCGGCCTCGGGGTGGTTCGTTCCCGTTGGCGGAGAGGTCGATGATCACATATCTGTGGTCAGACAGTGACTCGACCTCATCCGCCACTCTCCACCCCGAGATACGCCGCGCGGCCCGGGGGGTGGCCCATGTAAGGTCTACTATGGACGACCCCCTATGCCGCACGCACGTATGGACGGAGCCCGTATTCAGTAACCGGAGCTCCAATCCATCCGCCCAGTCGAGCACTTCCCAGCCCCTTGCGTCAGTCCTGGGGGACCCCCAGGCTTGGGCCTTGGAGTTAAAGTCCCCGAGGACTAGTACTGGGCGAGGAAGGCATCGGGTGATGCACCCCCTAACCTCGCCCAGGTACGTTTCAAAGGACGCAAGGGGCATGCCAGTTATCCCTGTGGTAACTTTTCTGACACCTCTTGCTGAAAACTCTTCAAGCCAAAAGGATCGATAGGCCGTGCTTTCGCAGTCTCTATGCGTACTGAACATCGAGATCAAGCCAGCTTTTGCCCTTTTGCTCTACGCGAGGTTTCTGTCCTCGCTGAGCTGGCCTTAGGACACCTGCGTTATTCTTTGACAGATGTACCGCCCCAGTCAAACTCCCCGCCTGGCAGTGTCCTCGAATCGGATCACGCGGGAGTATGATCGGCGATCGGCCGAAGCCTTACGCCACTCTTCCACGCTTGGCTCTAGAACACCGTGACATCCGGGAACGAGGTCCTCGGCGCACGCGCTCCGCCTAACCGAGTAAGTAAAGAAACGATGAAAGTAGTGGTATTTCACCGGCGATGTTTCCATCTCCCACTTATGCTACACCTCTCATGTCTCCTTACAGTGCCAGACTAGAGTCAAGCTCAACAGGGTCTTTTTTCCCCGCTAATTTTCCCAAGCCCGTTCCCTTGGCAGTGGTTTCGCTAGAAAGTAGATAGGGACAGATTTGGGAATCTCCTTAATCCATTCATGCGCGTCACTAATTAGATGACGAGGCATTTGGCTAAGTAAATTCATTTATTTCCCACGACACTCCTGCGTGGGTGCAGCTAACACAACAAACGCATCTTTTGCGCATTGTATATAATAAAAGAAAGAAAACGTAAACATGGTACTAATATCAATATACGAACTATAAAGAATTGTAATATAAGTGGAATGTAGAGTAGAAATTAAGTAGAAGAGAAAGAAGCGGAGTTTTAGTATAGGATAGAAACTAAGTTTTTATAGCGAAAGAAAAAGAAAAGAAAAAAAAGAAAGAAAAATAAGGGACTGCAGCACACAGCAACTCAGTCGTGAGTGGTCCTTTGGTTGGCTCCAGCTTGCACGTCGGATCCGTCCTTTTGGTCCTGGTGACGGCCAGATTAATCCTCCCTTCCGCTTATATGTCGTACTTCGCCAGGTTAGCCAGGAACGACGGGTGCACCGGGGGTTCAGGGGGCTTCTCATGTTCCTCCACGAGGATCCAATTCGCCCTCCTGCAGCTTGGCCTGTGCGGTGTTATCCTGCTTGGTCTTTTTCTTGTCGATAACCACGCCTTACTCCCGCAGGATCGGCAGCGCCATCCAAATCTTGTCAGGTGGAAATTTCGTTCGGCAGAATCACTCTTTGAGACGTTGACCACGTTCACCCCAAGTTGTTTTGAGATCGAGGCGCACTGTCGGCGAAATTCCGGCCCATGGTCAGACCAGACCTCCCCGTGGTCTTCCACGAATACCTTCCAGTCTTCTTCCGCTCGAGGGTCGCTTTTGTCCTTCAGTCTCTCCCGAAGCCCCACCAGGGTCCTTCGCCATTGGACATCATATCCTTCCATAAACAGCTTGGCATGGACCATTTCGTGTGCCAGTACCGCTTCGAACACGTTAATCGGGAGTCCACGCACCATGTTCCAATTGATCACTACCTCCCTCTTCTTCGTTTCCGTAAACGCGTATGAGCATGTCATACGGGGACCCCAGCGGTAGTTGAAGCCCCGAACGGCATTTTTAAAAAACCGCCCATTGATCCACTTGGCCGCCTTGAGAAGGCACGGCCTGCCGCCCCGCGATCTCTCTTGCGGTATGACCACTGCATCCGGATTTTCCTTCGCCCGACTCCTCGCAATCTGCGCCGCCGTTTCCATTTTATTGGTTCTAAATGCCGTAGTGATAGCAGGACGTCTTATCAGTCTCGTAGTCGTTACGTAACTGTTAATCCCGTTTCAAGGTATGTGCTTCGCCTGTGGTGTTGTCATGAGCTCACTACGAATAAAGGTCCTTTGTCATGATTCTCAGAGACTAAGCCCCAACCAAAACACCTTTCTTACTGTGTTGTTTACCTTGCTACAAGAGCGTATGACCCTATACCACGCTATCTTTCCTATGTTTATCGTTTGGCATTCCATGAATAATAGCAGCCAGCGGTTCTACTATGGTAAACAACGCTCTTCCTTGTCACCAGATCGTTATTTCTGGACTCCGAATTGCGGCTTCTACGAGACACACTAGAGCCACGCTCGTTCTTCGTAGCCCAGCCGTGGTGTTAAAGGATGGGTCCCAGGACATTCAGCCGGACCAGCTCTTCTTTCTCCACCTGTCAAGGTTCTGCCCGGGCGAGCCCTTTTCCTGTGGGGGCAGCCCCGAATAGGTAATTGTCGCAGAGGTTAAAATGCGCTCATGGTAGGTGTTAGGCAGTTCCATATCCTAGAAATCCGGGTTCCCCCCATCACCAACAGTCTCAGGGCATCTTATGGGGGCCAGGTCCCCCTGCCAACGCCGAAAAACCAAGTTTCCTCCAACGCGCCATGATACCGCAGGGGTCACACCAAAGGGGTCCCTCCGGACGATGGTACATGAGGTTTTGGGTTGCTCCGTCGCCCGATACCACCCGTATCCCGCTTCCGTACGTCTTGGGCCATTCTGCGGGTCCAGCTGTTTCTTCGCTGACTAAACCAAAATTCCACATTATCGCGCCGTTCTCCTGCAGGGGCCGCTCCAAATCCATCACCGACGCAGATGGAGTATGTCGGTGGTATTTCGGGCCGTTCCAACGCCTACCTTCCGGTTCTACTCCTCTCCCTGTGCCGCAGGACATTCTGTGCGGCCAGCTCTTCCTACACCGGCTACACCAAAAAATTCTATTCGGACACACCATGTTCCAGCAGGGGCCGCACCAGAAGGATCCCATCAGGCGAAGGTACAAACACCTCATGAGATGGAGTTTCAGGCATTTTCATCACCGGGTTTCGACTATTGCCTGCTTCTGTACGTCGCGGGCCATTCTACGGGGTCAGCTCTTTCTTCGCCGTCTAAACCAAAATTTCGCTCAGATGAGCCGTTCTCTTGCAGAGGCCGCTCCAAGTGCTACACCAACGCGGATGGGATGGTACGTCATGCCGGTGGTGTTCCAGCCTGTTCCAGCGTCCAGCTTTCGGTTTAATCTCGCCTCCCCGTCCCGCGGGACGTTCTGTGAGGCCAGCTGTACCTACGGCACCCAACCAAGTTTTCCACAGGCGCGCCATGTTCAGCAGGGGCCGCACCGAAAGGGTCCCGCCGGACAATACGACGGTAGGGAGCCTTATGAGATGGAGTTTCGGGCCGCTCCGTCGCCAGATTCCAACAATACCCTGCTTCCGTATGTCGCGGGCCATTCTACGGGCCCAGCTCTTTCTTCGTCATCTAAACCAAAATTCCGCTCAGTCACTCCGTTCTCCTGCAGGGGCCGCTCCAAATCCATCACCGACGCAGATGGGGAATGTCGGTGGTATTTCGGGCCGTTCCAACGCCCACCTTCCGGTTCTACTCCCCTCCCTGTGCCGCAGGACATTCTGTGCGGCCAGCTCTGCCTACACCGGCTACACCAAAAATTCTATTCGGACGCACCATGTTCCAGCAGGGGCCGCACCAGAAGGATCCCATGAGGCGAAGGTACAAACACCTCATGAGATGGAGTTTCAGGCATTTTCATTACCGGGTTTCGACTATTGCCTGCTTCTGTCCGTCGCGGGCCATTCTACGGGGCCAGCTCTTTCTTCGCCGTCTAAACCAAAATTTCGCTCAGATGAGCCGTTCTCTTGCGGAGGCCGCTCCAAGTGCTGCACAGACGCGGATGGGATGGTACGTCTTGCCGGTGGTGTTTCAGCCCGTTCCAGCGTCCGGTTTAATCTCTCCTCCCCGTCCCGCGGGACGTTCTGTGAGGCCAGCTGTACCTACGGCACCTAACCAAGTTTTCCACAGGCGCGCCATGTTCAGCAGGGGCCGCACCGAAACGGTCCCGCCGGACAATACGACGGTAGGGAGCCTTATGAGATGGAGTTTCGGGCCGCTCCGTCACCAGATTCCAACAATACCCTGCTTCCGTATGTCGCGGGCCATTCTACGGGCCCAGCACTTTCTTCGTCATCTAAACCAAAATTCCGCTCAGTCACTCCGTTCACCTGTGGCGGCCACTCCAAATAATTCCCTCGCCGCGGATGGGATGGCTTCCTCTGTCAGCTACAGAGGAGAGTAATAGTTACGTGGCTCAGGCCGATATCTGTGTATGGCTCTGTCAAGAATATCCCAGCGTAAGTCGGGTGGAGGCCGGGCCCGAAAAGTGGCCTTGTTGAACGTGTCGAAATTCAGGTATGAGCCAAGTAGCACTCTCGTAGTTATCCCCCTCAGTTTGGCCCTTGGGATTCCACAATGTCTCAGGAGGCTCTCTGACTGTTGTTCCCATATGCCCTTCCATGATATCGTAACCAGATGCACCGCGACTCGACCTTCATGGTGCATTCTGTCCGCGACGAGCCTAAGCAATTCAGTGTTCGCCTGGTAGTAATTTTTCTTCCTCCGGTGTGGTTCACTAAGGTCGGTCGAGGAGGCCACGATCTGGTAGTCAATGACGTAACATTCCTCGCCTCTCTTAGCGACTATGTCTGGCTTCCTATTACCTTCCTGGGTGTGGTAGAGGCCTTCTCTTTGGGTGTTCCATCCTAGTTCCTGGAGTAGGCGTGTAATGCTTAGTGCAATATGGTCGTGCCGCAGTATTCTTCCCCCATGAGTGCGGTGGCACTGCTGAATAATGTGATACACCGTTTCCGGAACTTAGCACCCCGCTCTGCATAGCGGACTCTGCTGGCCCCTCCTTCCTCTGGTTGTCCTAACTAGGGATGGCAGTGCATTTATGCGTACGTGGTTATATTTAATCCACTCATTGGCTGGGATAGCCACAAAGGTGTCTTGCACCCAGCTGGTTGAGGCTCCAACTTTGGGTGCTTCTCGCAGGTCCTTCCCATCAACCGATCCGAACAGCCGCTCCTCCCAATCACTTCCCTTCACCTTGCACTTTCGGCACCAGTCCAACCTTTTTTCCACCCACGCATCACCCCTTAGGCTCTGCGCTCCCTCCCATCGGGAGTGCATTAGCGCATCAAACCTCTTGGCAGTTAGCTCTGGGATCTGGGACTCAAAGGAGGAGATTCCCAATCCTCCTTTTTTGATGGGTGTATGAAAGAAGGAGGTGGGAGTGTCGTGTGGAAGCCTCATCCATCCTCTTATGCTCTTCCGAACCAGCTTGTCAGCTTCCCGTAGCTCGCCATGCGTTGTTCCTCCCAAGACCAAGATATGTGTCCGTCGGGGTATTAGAAAGAGGCGCAATATAACCAATCGCTGCTGCGGTTTGAGGGGCGCTGTAGTAATATTTTTCAAGAAGTGGCTGATTTTAATCTTGGTATGGGTGGGTCCAAATGAATTATACCCAACACCTAGGTACTTCCACTCGTCTTCAACCCCTAGCTGCGTTATCGGAGTCCCGTCGATAGAGAAGGCCTCCGGTAGACACACTTTGATTTTCTTAACTTTCCCAGCGGGGACCAGCGATAGGGTTTTACATTTCCTGGGCATTGGCGATAAGCCTTGTTTCTTGAGGCCTTCATTGATTCTTTCCAGTGCCATCCGCAGTCCAGTGCTCGTGCTGGCTACTAGTATGAGGTCGTCCGCGAAGACAAGGGCGCCCAGCTTTGCCCCTTTCAGGGGGTAGCCTATGTGCTCTGGGAGTTCCTCAAGGGCTTCGTCCATAACCGAGTTGAAGAGCAGCGGGGTGAGGGGGTCCCCCTGTCTGACACCTTGCTTGGGCTGGATCCACTCTCCCTTCGAGTCCCCCACTTCTAGCCGCGTCATCGACGTGTTATAGACATGCATAACGTATCTCCTCAGGGCTGTTGGCAGCCCTTTGCGTTCCATTGCTCTTCTTATAGCCGAGTGATTGACTGAGTCGAAAGCCTTCTTCACGTCCATGATTGCCAGATGGAGCTCCTTCCGTTCAGCCCTCGCTTCCTTGATCATCGCTGAGAGCAAAGCCGTGTTCTCTGCAACACAATCAGCTACAATAAATGCTCTCTGTCTCGGGTCGAGGATGTTTTCTTGGAGGATTCTGGAGGCCAAGATTTTGTGTAGATGCCTCAGGGCAACCGAGGCTATGGAGAGGGGCCGAAAGCACGCTGGATCCATCGTTCCATTCTCCTTGGGAATAAGGACAGTCCTTGATTTGGTCATGAGCCCCGGGCTCTTCCCTATCAGTAGGATTATGTTGAAGAAAATTGTCTTGTTTTATGGTGCTCACCCTATTCCAATCACTGGTCAATAATCCATCAGGTCCAGCAGCAGTACCATTCCCAGGTTTCAGTCTCTCCACTTCTTGTTCTTCAATGGGTCTAAGCAGGTCCCACCGTTCCTCTGCAATGCGGGGGGGAGCCTGTTCTTGTGTGTCTCCGTGTTCAGGAGACTGGGCCTCCATAATCGGGCGCCAGAATAGCTCTTGCTCGTTAAGGCTTGGTTTCACTCCCGCGTCCGTATCCCCATCTAGAACGATGTGGGCCGCCTTGCTCATGTTCTTCCTCCACAATTGCTGAATGCGTTTATAAGCCATCCTTTTTTCCACCTTCCTAGAATTGCGGCCTTCACCCTCCCCGCAAACTCCTTCGCTGTTGGGGCGTTTGCCGCTTCCCGGAGCTCTGGCTATTTTGGATTTTAGCCATTGTTCCAGTATATCCTCCACTGGACCCCCACATAGCACCTCTCGATAGGCTCGTACCAGTTCCTCATCGATGCCACCGCTCTCTTCTAGCCGGCATTGGATCCAACGTTTTAAATCCTGGGCGTATTGGTTCGCTCTTTGGTCAGTAGGTGGCTCTCTCACTTCACCACCCCTGTTTCGCCTCTGTTTGGCAAGCTTAACCTTCTCGAGGGCCTGCTTGTATCTCGGCTGTTTCCTTAGGCACTTTATAGCCTCCACCGTCCTGTCTAGTTGGAGACTGTTTATTATCCCCTGGTTGATCGCGGCACTTCCCAGGAGATTGAGTTCCGTTTCGACTACTATCATAACTTCCTCGTCAGACCAACGGGGTTTGGATCTCGCGATCTCGATTCCTGCATTAGCTTGGATCGGATGTTGCTTTTTGATATGTTGGCCCCTTCCCTGTGCTGAGCTGAACACACGTCGGCAGAGGCCGCATACAAAATCCTCGTTATTGTCATCCCTGCTGGTTCCACTCCTCGCGACTGAGTAACCACTGGCCCTGCAGGAGTTGTCCTGCAGGTTAGACATGTTTATGTAGATTTTGCCAGTGGTACGTTTGTGACTTGTTAATTGGATATCGCGGATATTATTGCGGCCGCACCTTGCGGCAGGGAGTCACCCCTTTAGTATTTGAAGACTTGCACTCCCCCAGTTAGGAGTATGCAGTATTGCGCGCACTCCGCTCTAGCTCCGCCCTTAGGATGGGACATTTGGCGGTGTCAAATGCCGCGTGGGCGTAGTCCCCTCTTCGTGTGTCTCTGCAGTTTGCGCAGCGTCTGGTTCCCTTTTCCCTGCATGCTCGCGTTTCATGATTCTCAGCGCATCTGCAACACACCGGTTCCGAAGCACAGTTCCTCGCATGGTGTCCGAACTCCTGGCAGTTGTAACAGTGGTTGATCTTAATGTCGGTCACTATCCTACAGACTGCCCACCCGATTTTGATTTTACCCCCTATGGTCAGCTCTTCGTGGGCCTCACCAGGGATCTCCACAATCGCAGTGCACGTCCCTGTTCTGCTTTTCGTCGTCCTGGTGATCTTAAGATTGTCCCTGAGTCGTTCTGTAGTTATTAATTTCTTAAGGCGTTCCAGGAGTTCATCTTCTTGCATGTAGACTGGGATGTCCTTCACTACAACCCGCGGTTGCAGTTTCTTCCGGACCTCCGCTACCAGTCCCGCCAGCCTGATGCTCTCACTCTCCAGGAGTTTACGGCCATCACCTTTCTGGACCACCAATATCACCATATTCTTCCTTAGGATTGTTTTGACGACAGTAATGTCTAGCTCGTCAGCGTCCATGATAACTTTCATTGTCTTCATGATCTCATCCGGGTCGCCTTGTTTTTCCTCATTGACCCCTTTTGGTTTGATGAATATGTCCTCCGTCTCTGCCACGGTTACGTCCTGGCCGCCATTTACCTGGATTCTCCTTCTCCTGGGTTCTACAGTTCTCCATCCGCCCTTGGTTGCTTGAGCATATGTAGGTGTGTTCTCTTTTCCGTTGCCTCCTCCGACGGACTCCTGAATGTTTTCCATGATCGCAAGCTGTCTCTTGTCAATTGGTCCTCTCGCCTCAATGATTTTGGATGCAGTGGCCTCCGCGATTGCTGTCGCATCGTTTCTTTCGAGATTCTCTTGCTGTCTGTCCTGCCATTTCTTAACGGAGCCCTCTATCTTCTCTCCCACTGACTCAACGGCCTCTCGAACCTTCAACAAGAATCGTTCGCTCCCTTTGGCTTCAGCTTCCCTTACGGTTTCCTTAAATACTTGCATGAACGCAGTCGCTAGGTTGTGATCCCTTGCAGTGGTCCTCATATACTGCAGCATCGTATCTATCGATTGCCTCAGCTGGTTGAGGGCTCTCTCGAATCCTACGGTCTGTTCCTTGTTTAGTCGCGACATGTCCATCATCTCCAGATAGTGGAGGTCTCCTGCAATTCTAGCCTCAAGGTCATTGACTTTTCCTACTTCCACAGGGGGGGGGAGAAAACAGCCTCAATCGACCCGTCACTATTTCCAGTTTCCTCTGAGAATATATCGTCCAGCGTCGTTCTCACTTCTCTTTGCGCCTCTGTTGATGTACTTGGCAAATTCCTACCCAGGATTCCTGCCGTGAGCGGGTTGCTACTATCATTTCCTTTAGGTGACCTTTCTTTCCTAAGTTTGGACTCCACTCTCTTCCTGGTTTTGGCCCCAGCGCCTAGTTCCTTTATCTGCTCGAGTGGGGAGCTCATTGTACCCTGGGTGACTCCAGCAAGTCCCGGAAGGCAGTCCCAGTTGATCCCGTATCCTCAAGTACCTGCCTTACCGACCGATGTTAAGTCCAGCAGGTGGTGTTGGCCGCAAGATCTCTACTTCAGGCGTTTTGGGGTTATGTTTCAATGCGGCGGTCTCAGTTAGTCAAGTATCCTCGGGTACCTGCCTTACCGGCCGATGTTAAGTCCGACAGATGGCGCTGACCACTAGTTCTCGCTTACACAGACGTTTTGGGGTTATGTTCCTATGACCGTCCCAGGGTCTAATTATGCATTCACGCTACCATTTCAGGCAATGTATCGGCTCCACCACACATTCAGGGGTTACTATGGCTCCAGTTGTTCCCTATTCGGAGCCCTCCGCAGCCAAGGAGCATGTGCTGATTAGGAGGTTAGAATTCTTTTTCCAGTTCCTACGTCGGATCTCCCGCATGCAGCCTGATGATTTATTGCTTAAACGGTACCTGGTCGATATCTCGCACACTCGAGGGTCCTCTCGCCCACCACGACACACTTCCACCAGCAACTTAGGCCATCCTCACAGAGCACAACACGAGCCGAACGCTACTTTTTTTTTTTAAATAAAAAAAGAAAGAAGGAAGAAGCCGACCACCAAATCCCCTTGCTTCTTTCCATCTTTCTCTTTCTTTGATTATGCCTAAGGCAGGCAGCGCTTGTTTTATTTGCATCGAGCATAATACAGGATAATAATAATTGTCTAAGTTAAATACAAATAATCAGTCTATTTCTTACATATTATTATGTCTATATCATACATCGACTATCCGCAGACTTTCCACTCTCCTTCCTTGCTGCCTCAAACTCCTTCTTCGCCTGACGTACGTGGCTTTGAGGAACGTGTTGTAGGCTGCTAATCCTCCAATGAGAACTCTGCTCGAGATGACTTTCGTATCTCTCTGGTAGATGATTCCCAAATTTCTTAGTTCGCTATGAGACAAAGGTGACCAAATACCTCTGCTCGATAGCGTGACTGACAGGAAGTAAACATCACTAGACCCAAACAATTCCATGGTCTTCCTCTTTAGGCCTTCATTACAAGAGTAGTACTCCTTCTTATTCCTGTGACAGTAGTCGAGGTTCGCACATTCGGCGACAACTTGTGCATCAATAACCAGGGATGTTCTGCCCATCGTGGCAATGATGTCAGGCTTTCGAAGCCCTTCTCCGGTGGTAATATGTGGCTCGATCGAGACATTGTAACCTTGATGCCGAAGATTTCTTGCGACATAATTGACCACAGCGTCGTGCCTCTTGAGACGAGTCTCGTGCGTCCTGTGGCAACCTTGAATAATGTGGTTCAACGTCTCGATTTGGTTGCATCCTGCCCTGCATGTACGATCGGCTCTTCTCCCACGGCTGGATCTGGACCGGGTTGGTAGAGCGTTGATCCGGAATTTGATGGATCTGATGTAATCCCTTCCTGATAGGAATCTTGAACCGTCACCGAACCAGTCATGCTGACCTTTCACTTGACCAGAGAGTTAAAGCGGCATTCCGTCAAAGGAACGGTGGAGTCGCCCTGCCCACCTCCGCCTGATGTCGGCCCTGCTACCGATCAACTCTCCCTGGTCTGACAACCTCTTTTCGGCTCGTATTATCTCTTTCTCCAGGAAGTGACTTCCTCCGACACCCTGAGCACCGGCCACACTCTGCCGTAGCTGTATGAGCCTTTTTCGACGGAGCATTGGTGCAGACCATGTCAAAGATGGAATCCCAAGTCCACCAAGGTTCATGGGGCTGTGGAAATAAGCGTTGGGGGTGTCGTGGGGCAGATTCAGCCATCTCCTGGTGTACCGGCGGACCAACTTGTCTACCTTGACCAAAGTACCGACTTCTACACATCCCAGCGAGAGCTGGTGGTCGAGAGCCGGCAGGACGTGTACGCGCAGGGCGAACACCCTTTGCTGTGGTTTGAGCGGCGCCTTTGTTAATTTGTCAAGTGATGCCAACAATTCCTGGGACGGATCGGACTTCAATCTTCCTTCCGGAGTGAAGGGGACACCCAGATAGGTCCACTCATCGGTCCTCTTCATGGTGGGAACGCTCCTTCCGCCGCAAGTGAACTTCGTTTTCGCATCCACAATTGCCTTTTTCTGTCTCGGGGCCGGTCTCCATACCACCGAGATGCATTTGTTAGCATTTATCGCCATCCCACATTTGGCGAGAAAGTCGCAGGCCAGATCGATCACCTGTTGCAGACCTCTTTCGGTTGATGCTATGAGGATGAGGTCGTCGGCGAAGGCCGCTCCGTTGACTGTGACGCCATCAAGGTCAGCGCCCACATGGCCAGGTATACGCCTAAGAAGTTCATCCATCAACAGGTTGAATATTAGGGGAGATAGGGGATCCCCTTGCCTCACTCCAATAGTTGGGTGGATTTCTTTGGAGGACCACTCTTTGTTGGTTAGTGTGGTGCTGCTATTAGCGTAAACTTGCATAATATATTCAACCATGTTCATAGGTATACCTCTTGCTTTCAAAATGCTGTGGATGGCCGTGTGGGACACTGTATCGAAGACTTTAGCGACATCGATAGAAATCATGAATAACGGTTTAAGTTTTTCCTTGTGGTAGTTGAGGACCAGGTCAAGGATAAATATATTTTCAGCACATCCATCCATGTGCTGAAATGCCTTCTGTCTCTTGTCAAACTCAACCGTATTCAGAATTCTTTTGGCCAAAATTTTATGGAAAGCCCTCAGCATCACAGACGAGATTGTAATCGGTCGGTAATCGGCTGGCGATTGCGGCTCTGATTTCTTTGGCAACAGGATCGTTCTTGCCTTGAGTAGTTTCCCAGGAATTTTCCCACACCACATGAAGATGTTGTAGATCCGCACCAAGATGTCAGCTGGAACCTTTCTCAAAAATCTCGCCGTAAGTCCATCTGGACCGGCAGCAGTGTTGGCCGCTGGCAAAGCTGATAGAATTTCCTCAGCGGTGACTGGCTCCCACAAAGAATCCAGAGCAGGGTCCTGTCGATCGATGATCGGAGCTTCCTATGATGGCTGGTTGAACAAGTTCTCCCAGAAGGGTATCATTTGTTCTGGTCCCACGCTCTGCTCTTCGGTCTTGTCGTCCAGGATCGATCGGATGCACCTACTCCTGTTCTTTCTCCACATCGTCTGCGTTCGCGCGTATTGCTTTCTCCTTAAAGCCCTTTTGCTGAGAACCCCGTTCCCCAAAGGTGCGGCAGCGTTACGTGGCGCCTTCGTATTCGCGAAAAAAACGTCCTGCAGGTATAATGAGAGGTCAAGGAACAATTGTTCCTTGCTTGTCTCATTTATCCTGCTACACATATTATTTAGTCTTTCGCTTTGGAAGGCGTCATCAGTGGGTAACGGAAGTTGAAGCAAGAAGTCTGCAATCCGACGCTCAAGCGCAGAAAATGTGGAGGTGGTCTGCTCCTCATTGTTGACAATTCCTGCTTCATTGGCTGTCTCTTCGACTATGTCTGGATCAGCGTTAGCCCTGTCGGTGATTTCAGCTATAAAAGCTGCAACCTGGGCTTTGTAAGAAGGGTTTTTCCTCTTGCCTTTAATGGCCTCAATCGTTTTGTCAGTGAATGTTTCTTGTAATCCCATATTGATGAATCGGACGCCAGCAAGGGTTAACTCTGCCTCCTTTTTAGCCATTATGGCGAGCTCCTCTGCATTCCATCTATGTTTAATTTGGTTAGCCCTTGTGTTAGCATCATACCAGTCTGGATGAGCACGTCTGTAATGGACACCTCTGCCACTCGAAGTGGAGAATTCTCTTTGGCACCCCTCAAATTGGCATTTAAAGACAACATTTTCAGATTGTGGTACCCCTGCGGATTGCTGTTGTGACCCTCGAGTCCGTGGACCGGGGGTTGGGTTACTTTCCATCCGAGGCTTTGTATTTTGACTGGTACCAACAGTGATTGGGTCGAGAGGGCTGGTAACCCGCAAGACCCTAGAAGCCATTTCCCCGTTAGTCTACTGCAGTTTCCTGCAGCGTTTCCCGACTCTCACCTGCAAGCGCGGAGGTGGGTTTGGCACGTGGTGTAGAGGGCTAAAGGCGTTCACCCCCTACACCTTTTCTTTTCTTTTTTTTTTGACAGTTTCGCGCCGTTTGTGGGCCCGGATGTTCTCCCACGGGCGCGGGTGTACCCCGTTCGGGCAGTTACCGGTAACTGTTCAGACTTCCGGTACCTGTCCATTCTGTATACAGAGACCCCCGTCATCCAGTCCCGTCCCTCGGTAAAGCGCCGGCAAGCCCCGTCATCTTGTTCCACCGTGTCCAGTTCGTGTGACTACCCTGAAGTACCCTCGTCGTTATGGCCCTGAGCAGGCCCTTCCCAAGCCCCAACCTGAGGAGTGCGGACGCACTGTTGTACGACCACACCCCCCGCCACGAGGTGGTACACGAGGAAAACGTAATGTTTCCTCGGTCAACGCCGTATCGACGTGCGACTTCGCCTACGAGACCATCATTGGTCCCGTAGTAGTCGCACTTCCTCCTGTCGGCGTCATCGAGAGCAGGCGTGCCTGACACAATCTGGACGTCAATGACGGCCAGTTGGTCACCCCGACAAGCTATAAGGTCGGGTTTCCTGCGTCCAATCTCTGTTTCGATGATGGGTTCCTCCTCCACACGCCACCCTTTATCCTTGAGGCCGGCCGCCAACGTACGGGAGACTGCATTGTGGCGCAAAATGCGACCACCATGCGTGCGGTGGCAGCCCTGGATAACATGGGCTGCCGTTTCCTGCACGTAGCAACCGGCCCGACAGCGGGTTTCCCGACTGCCCCGACGCAAGCCTCTGGTGGTTCGAATCCTGGTCGGGAGGCAGTTAATGTGTGTATGCACATGCTGCACAAAATCCCGACCAGGAATCGCCAGAGAACCCGCGTCTATCCACCACGTCGATAATTTCGTACGGGAGCACTTTCGCAGCTCCCACCCGTCAGCAGACGAGTGGAGAGACTGCGCCCACCAGCGAGCTCTCCGGTATTTGGACCCCAGGACCTCACCATCTCTGGTGAGAGCCCTGGATGCCCAAGCTAACCGCCGCCGAACCCAAAAGTGCTCGGCAACGGCGCTTACCACCGGAGAGTTGGACTGGGGGAGAGTGCTCAGACGTTCCAGCATTAAGCCTGGAATCGACGTGGCAAAGGCAGGGATCCCTAGGCCCCCACACGCCACGGGGGCGTGAAAGAAGCCCAGGGGGATGTCATGGGGAAGACGAAGCCATCGCCTCACAGCGGCGCGAACCTGCAAGTCTAAAGCACGAAGCTTACCCAACGTGACTCCACTCAGCACGAAGCGGTGGTAGAGACTGGGGATTAAGAATACTCGCAAGATCTTTAACCGCTGTTGAGGCTTGAGGGGAGCCTTGGCAATCCTTTCCAAGTACACGGTCAGTTCACCACCGACTCTCTTGGGTCCTGCGGGGGCAAAGTCGACACCTAAATATCGCCAAGAGGCCTCAGTCTGGAGCTGAGGCAGGGCATCACCGTTTAACAAACGGAATGTAGGTGTCGTGAGGATCTTAAACCTCTTTTGCTTACCCGCAGGAACAATCGAGAGGACGGCGCTCTTTCGAGCATTAAGACACAAGCCGTGCACCCGGGCCCTCTCCTCTACTGCCGTCAACGCGGACTGCATTCCCCACTTGGAGGAAGCAAAGAGAAGCAGGTCATCGGCATAAGCCAGACAACCTTCTCTCTCGCCGCAAATGTCGAAGCCAACATCCTCAGGGCAAGCCCTAAGGATGTCGTCGACAACAAGACAAAACAGTAGCGGAGAGAGCGGATCACCTTGGCGGACACCCCTCGTAACCCGGTACAATCCGGAACGGCTTCCCCGTACCTCGTACATGGTCGAACTATGATCGTAAGTGTTCGCCATGTACCGACAGAATTCTCCAGGTAACCCAGCGCGACGAAGGACCACATCGATCGCGTTATGACTCACAGAGTCAAACGCCTTGGCAACGTCAAGGGAGGTAACGTGGAGCTCCCGCAGCTTCGAGCGCGCCTCGAACAGTGCCGTGGCTAACACGGTCACGTTCTCGGCACACCCGTCGTCGAAACAACGCTGCCGGAGATCCACGATACCCGCCGCCCTTAGACGCTGCGCAAGGATCTTGTGAAGATGTCTTACGACAACCGACGTCACGCTAATGGGCTTGAAGTCTGCCGGTGTTGGGTCATCGTCGACCATCTTCGGAATGAAGATGGTACGACTCGCCAACATCGAGGGGGAGAAGCCTCCACACGAAAGCACCAGGTTGAAACAGAGTGCAATGATTGACGCAGGAACAGCACGCCACACACGCGCGGAAATGCCATCGAGACCCGGAGCGGTGGAGAGGGGAATTGTCACGGCCGTCACCTCTTCGCAGGTGACCGGATCCCAGATATACTGGAGATCCGGTCGAACAGGGCGTGGGGTTTCCGGTGGTTGGGGAACAGAAGGCTCTCCAACAAACGGACCCCAGTGATCGGCCATGACCTGGACATCCGGGATGTCCAGTTCCCCACCCTCACCATCCAGAATCTCTTTGGCCGCGCGTGACATATGCCCACGAAATAGACGTTGGGTGTGAGCATATGCCTCTCGACGACGCCGACGCCGGCTGGAAGCTGGAGGATTACGGCGTCGACGACGAAGAGGCGGATGGGGGTCAGTGGGAAACGTGTCGTTTACCCACTGAGAAATCCCCTCAGCGACGCCGGCACCCCCCTCCAAGTGTCTCCGCGCGAGGCCCACCAGGGATAGAGAATTCCATCCCTGGATGTTTGAGACTATAGGCAAAAGCCTGTCAATGGCACTGCGCAAATCCACGTAGAGGGCGGACCAACGCCGCTGAATTCCAGGGGAAGACGCCGCCAAGGAGCCGGGGGAGTGTGATGCCTCTGAGGCCGACAAGTACGTGCTCTCCGAAGAGGAGGGCAACGCATTGTTGTCGAGGTCTAAAAGGGAGGCAGTGACGAGCTGTTTGTAATCAGCCCGCCTCCGCGCTCCCTTAATACCCTCAAGCGTCCGTCCCGGCATCAGATCCAGCAAATGCTGGTTGATAAACCTGATGCCGTTCCGGATCGCGAGAGCCTCTTCCCGAGCCATCAAACGTAACTCCTCCGGTCCCCAGCGGCACCTCACCCTGTCAACGTCCACCTCCTCGTTGACCAGAACCTCGTGGGCCCGCCTGCGATGGAGACCAAGGCCATTCTTGGTTCCAAAAGCACGCGGGCAATTGGGACAAGCGAAGGGCTGCGCAGGGTCAACGACGAGAACGGGTACGGCGACTGGACTGGTGGTAGCGGATGACGAACTAGTTGACGGCGCTTGGGGAGGAAGGGGATTGGAGGGCGGCGGCCCCTGCAGAGATACAGGAGCGGTGTTCCGACCCTCATTGAGGCACCGCAGAT